>JAOYMR010000017.1:20382906-20406321 GCA_025802075.1 Tenebrosternarchus preto | reverse complement strand
AATCAATAGAGAAAAACTTGCTAATACTAAGTAATGCACACATGCTTGTAGAAGGTAATGCTAACAATACACACTGATATATACACATCATACTCAAAATATGTTTATTCATAGTAAATCAAACAATTGGGATCAATAATTTGTAAACTATTTTCCTAAAAGAAGTGATACTTTAACTGCATTACTGATAACAGACAAAACAGAAACAAATCTAAAATATGTTAAATCAAAACAAAGCATTTATTTATAATATGTTCAGTAGTCAATAGTAACAGTAATAGGAGTCTTAAGAATGGACTAGGTACTGTACGTGGAAGAAGCCTACGTAGTCTCGGGGAGAATATCGAAGCTCCACGTTGGTGCGACTTATTTGACCAACACTTCGCCAACTGCCGAGTTAGCTATTCTAGCTAAATAGTATTTGTTATAGTAGCTACATATTTTAAATGTAAAATGTATCTAGCTAGAAATCGTCGCGTAAAGTTATGCCCAAATTGTGTGGCTAACATTACAAAACATCTTTTTTTAAATAAATATTAAACCTAAGAAAACCATCCCATGTATTAGATAGCTATTTCTAACTACTTCCTTCTTCTAGGCGGTTTTGCAAACACTTCCGCCTAGGACAGGGCTTTCGGTCATTCAAGAATACGGGGTCATCGAATTGGGTGAAAAGTCAAAACACTCGTACTGGTGGAATTGGTTAGACGTATTTGGCAACCCTGCGATAAACGCTACATGGCGTTGTTACTCCGAACCCTGCATAAACATCTACCAAGGTACGTTTTCGCGAAGATGTATTGCGATTCATCAGTTCGGCTGCGTATTCTACCCAGTAGCTGCTTTTTTGACGAACCAGTTCAGATTAAACTGGACGGTTTGGCTCCGCAACGAAACGTCGAACTGCAGTCTAAACACAGGGATGATAATGGCGTTGTTTTTAAGGCCTCTGCCACCTATCAGGCAGACTTGAACGGACAAGTTGACCTAACTCGGCATGCTTCGCTAAGTGGCACCTACACCGGCGTTGAACCGATGGGACTGTTTTGGTCGATGCAGTCTGAGATTCCTCACAAAAAACTGACGTATAAAGACACTTCAAGAGCAGCTTTGGTTGAAATAGAGGCTTCCAGCGGTGGTGAAATCCTTGCCAAAGAAACAAATGAACGGAATTTTTTAGCTGAGGGTGTGCGAAGAGTTCCTCTACGGGATAGCAGGTTAAAGGCAACTCTCTTCGTCCCCCCTGGTAAGTAGCCCAGCTAGCTAACCAAATGTTTACTTTCATTCTTTATTTTTTTTGTTGGCTAAGTTAGTTAAGTAACAAAAAACTTACAAGCTCGTTCTGTGCTTGTATTTTTCCCAAATCAGGTTGGAACAATGCACAAGTTAAATGAAATTAAGTAAAAATCCTGCCTGACAGTTTGTTCCGATTTTACCGTTTAGTAAATTCAGCATCCAACAAATCCAAACTTTTAATAAATAATTATTCAGAGTTTTGCCTAACAAACATGTTGCCACGTTTGTCTTGATTGTGTGTTACTGAATATGTATTTTTCCAGAGAATGACAGCAGTATATGCCTTTTACAGGAGAAGGCCCATTCCCTGCAATTATAGTCCTGGGTGGTTTGGATGGAGTCCCGACTGAGCCACAAGCTGCCTTGCTGGCAAACAGGAGATTTGTGGTGTTGGCCCTGGCTCTTTTCGGCAAGCAGGGTGCAAACAAAAAGATCGATAAGATTGACCTGGAGTACTTTGAAGAAGCCATAGCATTCCTGCAGAAGCAACCTGAGGTCAGTAGAGTTAGGTGCTTTTTTTGTGTGTGAATTAAACTCAAACTGATCTGTTTAAACTGTTGCAAGCTTTACTCTTTGCATCTCTCCACAGGTAAAACAAACCGGCATAGGCATAATGTCATTCTCAAAGAGCGGGGACCTAGCTCTGTCGATGGCTTCTTTCCTGGACAACGTGAAAGCTACCGTCTGTGTCAATGGTTCCATTGCCAATATCTTGTTTCCACTCCACTACAAAGACATAGTCATCCCACCTCTTGTGGGTGATAATGAGAAAATAACTGTAACGAAATCGGGAATTCTGGACATTCGAGATGCTGTTAAAGACCCCATGGCAAAGGAGAACCTCGCCACCGTCATCCCCATTGAGCGTTCAAGCTGCAGCTTCCTGTTTGTAGTGTCGGAAGACGACAGGAATTGGAACAGCGTCTACTTTGCGGATCTGGCCTGCGGCATACTCAAAGCACATGGGAAGACCGATTATGAGGTGGTGAGCTATCCAAAGGTGGGGCACTTTCTGGAAGTGCCATACATGCCCCATTACCCCTCGGGGATTCATGCGGCTGTGGGTCAAGTGGTCACCTTTGGAGGGGAACCAAAAGCTCATGCCGATGCGCAGGTGGATGCGTGGGGTAGAATCCTGGAATTTTTCAAAAAAACACTGTAACGTGCTGCAGAAGGAAGGTTTGTTCCTAATATATGGGCTATTACCCATGATTCAAGATCTGTTTAAGGTGGAGGAGCTTCCGTACTACAATTCTGCTTCTAAAAGCCACAAATGTAGAGTACATGTAGAGCATAAATGAAGATTTAAATTTTCATTGTCGCAAAATGTATTGATTCAGTAGTATGAATTGGTTTTTTGACTGATTAAAACATTATAATAATGGATTTCTAAGTGAAAGGAATTTTGATATGTTGAATTGTTTAGCAGTTGGTTTCATTGTTCCATTTTCATGCATGATTCCCAATCCTTTTTGGAATCACAATATAACTAGATCATATCTTCTATATTATTTGTTTTGAATGTTGTTTTGGTGCACTGACAGTGAACTGACAGTAAAAAAAGAAAAATGTATGTTACTAATAGCCAAATCTCCGAGTTTCACCTTTCACCTAATACAGTTTTTGTTTGGCATAAGTTTTTGTCAGAAATGAATGGTTCCTGAGCACACGTTCATAAAATAAATGCATTCAAACCCCAATTCTCCTGACCTTTTTCCAGAGGCACACCAGTCAGAAATGCGGAAGTATAATGGTATGTTCTTTTGATGACTAAACCCAGCCACTAGGGGGTGCACTGTCCAGCATTCTCAGCACCGGACGCAAGGCTGGGTTATTGGAGTTGCAGCAGGACAACCATGAAACCTAGTACTTTGTGAATAGATTTCCATACCAGATTGGTTGAGTCTCCTGGGCCCAGGTTACAAACAACCAATAATGATACTGTTGGCCAGCAGGGTGTCGGGGAGAAATGAAATTGGACAATCTTGTGACCCCAGATGGAAACGGCACAAAACAAAAAGATTCTTCTGAAGATTTAAGAGCAGTGCTCACTGATTAGCATAAGGAGGGATTTCCTACTTTAGACCACCATCCAATATGGTTTATCTAAATCTAAATCCTACTGAAGAGCTTGATTGGAGAGTTCATTCTGGATAGTTGAGATCTACTGTCCACCTAAAGAGTGTTCTTCTACACTTTCACTTTGCAATCTCCATGCTATCTGATATAACTGTTATATTTATCTTATTTGTTTGCAGTTGCTCCCTTTAAAATCTTCTTATTTAGCTTTTGTATGAGATGTGTGTTTGCATTTAATGTGCTTACTAAAATGAAAGGAATCTTTGAAATAAAAGCTATATGCATTGAAAATCTACAATTTGTAGCACACGTGAGACAGTAATTCAGTCCTGTTTTGCTTTGGAAATAATATTTTAGTTATCCTTACATATTTTCACTCACTCTTTCTTACCATTCTTCAAATTATTGTCAGTTCATCGAACAAGCCCATTTTATTATTCTGTTATTCTAGGCACTTGCCAAGTAATTGCCTTTACACAGGAAATAAATGCTAGCTGTTCTTCATACAAGTGGGGTTAAAGTAAAGGTTCTCTTTATCACTGCAAGTTGAATTCTTTTCACCCCACTTTCATAATTACATAATTCAGTCCTCTTCTGCTTAAGAGCAATCAGATTTGCAATACACCATCTTGATGATAATCCTACACATTTTAGGCCTACTTCAAAATATTTCTTCTAGGTACAAAGGGATAAAATGTATATGTCTGAATAGTCTTTTGGTATTCTCAAAGCAAAGACTGAAGGATTACCTTTTCAGAGGACACTTAAAGGGCCCTTATCACGGAAACCTGAAATTCCATTGCTTTGTTGAAATACAAAAATTTGAATATGTAAATTTTGTTAAAACACACTGTCCACTCTTCCAGTTCACACAGGAATCGAAGCCACATAACCAGGCCATTTTGAAATTACTGGATCTACGATGCCGTGAGAACAACTCATTTTAGCCCATAGAGTGCATACAGTCTATGATTCAACCTACAGTATTTTAACTCTATCCACTTCCTTAAATTTTTTTTTAACTATTAATTCTGAAATTTACACCAAGCCATTAATTAATATGTCTAATATGTCTGATACGAAGGTCCAGAACCTTTGTTTTAATTCCTTTCTCATTTGCAGGATTTTCTCTCTTCACGTTTCTTCCTCACATTTTTCTATTTATCTCCAAAATGTAGAATAGTGAACTCCAATTTGCTTCTACTGACTGAATCACTAGGAAAATATTTTTTCTGTGTTTGAGCTTCTCTGTGCCTTCTCTACCATGCTAGGGAAATAAATACAGTGCTGATGCATCTTCCATGAGCTGAAGAACTTTTGTGATTCGGTTTGAAAAAAAGTGTTTCCAGTAGCTGAAGTGCTTCTGTGGCTCTTAAAAAAGCCTTGTGAGGTTATGGATGAGACAGTGATTCCCAGCAGGTGTGCTTGAGGATGGGAATTGGTCATGGGCTCAGGGAAATATTACTGCACAATGACATATTTCAGTGGATGCATCAAAACCCTGAATGACACCATTGAGTTGACAGAATATTAATGCTAAAACTGTCCATTCTCTTCTTTTTGGTATAGCTAAGGTAGAGCTTTGGGATGGTGCACAAGACTCTGGTGAGACAGAAGCATGAACACAAAGCTAGAGTATGGTGGTGGTGTATGAGGCCGATTCTGAAGTGGGCTGTCAGACTTGCATTTAAGGATGCATTTGCTTTTTTGTTTTTTCTACACTGTTTATCAAGGTTTTTATGTCCAAGAAGGTGCTTTCAACGAGACTGTGAAATGCAAATCCCATCCAATCTGTGCTTACACTTCAGTGGCAGCTCTGTGGAAATAAAGATATTGTTGAATCACCTTCAACGCCGAAACACTTTTTTTTGGAATTTCCAGTGCTGCCTCCACGGGAGGCCTCCGGGTCTTCATGGTTAGGCAGATGACAGGTCAACATCATTTTGCTGATCATGAACTGTTCTTCACTACTTTAGCACAGGTATCTAAAAAGCAGTGCTGACTACAATCCCATTGAATTCAGAAGGGAGTTAACAACCACCTCCTCCTTTGTTCATATCCTGACACATGTCAGGATGAAGGAGGACTCAAGGTACAGGTCATGTAGCCAGAATGAGGAGACTGCGGTTATGCAGACATTATCTGACAGATAAATTGTTCAGTCTTAGCCAATATGGTAGTTTTTTTTTTTCCAACATTTTTTTAGTTTTCAGCATTTAATCGATTGATACATACACTCTCTAACCAAGTAGTAGCAGACAGTTAGGATGGAATCCCATCACTCTTCAGCCCTAACACTCAGCACTGGTGTTCCACAGGGATGGTGTTCAGATATCAACTTGGCACTCAACATGTCCAAAACCAAAGAAATGATCTTCATCTTCCACAGATGTAAGGAAGAATCTGATCCACTGCGCATTAATGGAATCAAAGCAGAGAGAGTACTCAGTTTCAAAGTCTTATGAACCTCCATCTCCCACAACCTCAGTCAACACCACTTTTCAGATGAAAAAGGTCAAGAATTTCCTAAGGACACTAAGGAAGGCCAGTTTACCTGAGCATCTTGTGATGTTCTTCTATTGCTGCACCATAGAAAGCATACTCCCCTATGACATTTCAATATGGTAATAACAAGGCTCTCCAGACATCAAATTAGCTGAGAGGATCATTAACACACAGCTACCTGTGCTAAAGGACATTTACAGCACACAATGTCTCTGCCGGGTCTCAAACATCATCAGAGACTCATCACACCCAGGCCGCCACCTCCTCACCACATCACTCTCTGGAAAGCGTAACAGCCAATCACGACGCACACATCAAGGTTGCTAAACAGCTTTTACCCCAGTGCCATCAGAGAATTGAGCTCCAATCAAAAGGCCACATGTAACTGACAGCACCTTTTACACCCATCAGGCACCAATGTTAACCCAGCCACCATAGTATAACGAATAATGTTAACAAGCAATGATGACAGCTCACCTCATGCAATATGAAATCAATGTAATAAATATTCACAAAACACGCAATACTTTTTTGCTGCAATAATAATTTTGTAAACTGTTTGTAAATTTATAGCCATCACTGTTTCTTCTCAGTTCTCACTTTTAAACCTTTATGTAATGTTTAGGACTCTCATTCCATTTCACAGCTGCTCTATGATAATAAAGCATTATAACTGTAATTTCATGTACGTTTTGTCATACAAGCTCATTTGATGTCTCACATAACTGAATATGGCTGATGAGTATTGTCTTGTTACATTGTCCTGATTTTTCATATCCATATGTGTATGTATCAGGACTGCTGAGATATAAGTGTTCTTATCTACAAGTTCACTTTTAGCAATGTTTCCTTCTCTCCTGAGGATGAGGATCCTCTTGAGAGGTCAGTTTGCATAACCAGGACTCTAGAGGAAGCTGTGAAGACTTCCTTTGCTGATTACCAGAAAGAAAAAATTGCCTCTCACTGAGCTACTACCAATTATCCACAATGACTGGTTAATCACAATAAATACTGGTTAAAATCTTGAAGAATGAAGAATGCGCTGGTTAGATCAGCATGAGTACATAACCTGGCATGCCTATAGAGTTCTGAGACCAAATCAGGACAAACGAGGTATAGATTAACCTCGCGAGAGTGATGGTGGTGTGGAGGAAAGAAGGAACCAATCACGATGCTGATCTGTGAAATGGAGTGGAGGCGGTGATCATTCTGACAGTGAGAGAAACTGTCATGATAAGAGCAGCTGACAGCAATGGCGCTGTGATTTACAGGAGTGTGATAATTACAATAGCACTGTGATTTACAGGAATGTGATCATTACAATAGCACTGTGATTTACAGGAGTATGATCATTACAATAGCACTGTGATTTACAGGAGTATGATCATTACAGTAGCACTATGATTTACAGGAATGTGATCATTACAATAGCACTGTGATTTACAGGAATGTGATCATTACAATAGCACTGTGATTTACAGGAGTGTGATAATTACAATAACACTGTGATTTACAGGAGTGTGATAATTACACATGGCTCAAACCTCATGTAGGACAATAAGCAGAAACAATCAAATAAACATAAAAACATATCTGTAGCTCACCTAGAATGCACACGCACATTGTCATGCTAATAACATGTAAGCTGCTATGGATAACAGCATCTGCCAAAATGCAATAAATGTAAAGTAAATGAAAGGCATTAGGGGCTCAACATCATAAAATTATTGACTGGCCATGCAAACACCCAGCCTGGCGGTGAGTAGAAGTTGTATTGGATAGTTGGATTCTTCAGGCCATTGGGGTTTTTTTGTTTTTAATGGAACTTCTGCCTTTCATGTGAGCTGCACATGGCAGTTCAGTGTGATAGTGAAACTGTCAAATTAAATACTATACCATATGTTAACCAACAGAAAGAAGCTTCACAGCTTCTGTGTTATTTTGATGCTAGGCTACAGGCTACACACCAGCAGATTATCAAAACGCAACTTTAGCAGCAAAGATTTCTTTTCAAAGATTTCTCTTTTGTGTTTAGAAACTTTAGTTGCACTACATTTTGAAATGAAAAACAACTTATTTCTCCACTATGTTTCTACATCTCACATATACACATTCACATTCTCTTTCAAAAATAATAATACATATAATATAAATATAATGTAAATTAGTCAGTAATGGCTGGGAATGCATGCAGCGTTATGTATGGCAAGAAAATGTAGCTCTGTAAAACCTCACATAAAGAAAGTTATTCCTATCTGTTATAACTGCAGTCTCAGAGGTCATTTGTAACTGTTCAGTGCAGGGGCCTCATCTGCACTGTCAATAAGGAATTTCTAAAGCCTGCAACGTGTTTACCAGAAATTATTCACATGTATTCCCAGTGGGATGATTAATTAACTGAGTGTTGTTTTCCAAATAGTCTAGACTTATTTGCATTTGATGTATAAGCCTCTTTTGACATAACATGTAAACAACGCGCGTTTCTGTATGGGTATTTATGTTTTTGTCTTGCATCGGCTTCCATTTTTCCTCATGTGGGGATATTGGTGCTCGTAATTTTCCCCCTTAATACCTGAATTGAGAAACCCGTAATGATCTCTGACTAAGATCATACGAGGAGGCGTGGTTCGATCTCGACTACTTGGTTCCCATCAGTCCTGCAGGCGCCGTATAGGTTACAAGTGACCCTTCATTTTATGCGCAGACGTTTGAGGGATATTTGAAATTTACATGAAATAGCGGTTTCTACTGGAGCTTGTAGTCTAGCCAATACCGATCTGATATTTGCTTGAATTGCATCGTCCTAAATGGGAAGGTAGGATATTAATTTTTAAAGCCCTCTAGGCATTTTGCAGTTCAGTCTGAGCTGAATGCAAATATTTAAATAATGAAACAGTCTAACAGTTTTATGTATAGCGAAATGCATGCCGTTCAAAATATGTTCGAAACAGGTTATTTGTCATTTAGCCGCCATAAATGTTGCTTGCTTACACTTGGCTGCATGTTTTGAATTGTAGTTTTGCGTGTACTTGATAGCAGGGTAATATTAGATTTTTTTTTTCTTCAGGACTGAAAGTTGAGTGGGGCAGGAACCGATTAGAGGCTGACACTCTGACGCTTTAACGTTCTGTCACAGCTTTCCATCAGTAGCTACTCATATGATGTTCTAATGGTCTGATGCAATTGCCCTAACAAAGAACAAATGGTATTCTGCTGCTGTTGCACAGATCCAGATTTTCCGCGGGGAAATGGCAGGGTAATATAAAAAATTATAAGCAAACGGCAACATGTCACTCAAACACGGACATTCCATGCACGTGAGCAATCCTCGTCGAGGTTTTTCCGTTCGGGCTTCATTACATCTCGCCTTTCCCCCCATAATTGCCATCCTGGGCCAAAACTGGAGATTTTGGTTTTTAAAGGTTCAAAAATATCACACTGCCTTGTTAACCAGTAGTTCAAGCCGCGAGATCTTTAATGTAGATATAGATGTCTACCAGGAATGAGTGAACATGGATGTGGGGAACGCGAACGGCTGGGTTTTTCTCACTGATAATGTGACGCCAAATTCTACCGCTTCGAGTCTCTACCTTGATTTCCAAAATACGACATCTGAAATGGGTCTCTGGAGTGGTGTGAACGCGAACGATATATCACATCTGGAGAACCTGCTCCACAGCCAGGAGAAAGCATACCAGGACTTCGCCATCACCGTTCAAGTTTTCATCCTCGTTGGTTCTCTCTTAGGTTGGTTCTCTCTTATCCTTTTAATTGATAATTGCTAATTGAATAGATTTGTACTTAACTGCTAGACTGTTTTGTACCCAAGTAAAAATACTAAATGCTGAATAGATATGCTAACCTACGTAACAACAAATTCAGTTCGTTTAGACAGTTAAATGACTGAAGTGAAAACGTGCGGATTAGGGACTACATAAATATAAACGTCCTAAATATCATGGTATGTTTCTTGACGTCCTCACAGTTTTCGTGTTGGCCGTCACAAACGCACACGTTTTTTCAGTTTTAATTATTTATGACAGCGTAATGCAGTCAGAACAGCATTTCAATTCGGAAACGGACTTTAACAGCCCAGTGCTTCCAGTGGAGTTGACTTTAAACACGCATAGACTGAACTAAAGCCTTTTCTGAGAATTCATGCGTAGACAGTCTGTTATTGATCAAACAGTGGCTTTGGTTTTTAATGGAAAAAAGTTAGCTAATCCCTTTTCTAAAATAATCGCTTTGCTTAATTTAGACAGGATTACAAAATAATCCCATTTATCAAAGTATGTTAAAGAGTATTGTGTACATTCCGTTTTCAAAGGGATGTTTAAGATTACCCAAAAAATAAACGGTAATGAACAGATTTTTTATACAAGAAATGTGGTTTATAGCTTGAAATGTATTGAGCAAAAAAAAAAAATCCTCTTTTGTGCTCTGATCTGGCTGCATTTCCAGTCATTTAACAGAGGAGAGTAAACAGTTGTAAGTTGCAAACAATCAGTATTGTGTTCGTGATATTTGCCCAGGCTCAATTTGCTCAAATTAATTTCCAAGAAATAATCATAAAGGCAACTTTTCTGACAGCACTGATGATTGAAAGAATGAAAATTCTGAATCTATATAACGCCAAGGCCACACCTGCCACGATCATTACGTCTTCTTGACTACAGGGCAGAGTCACAAATCATGGTAACCAACAGGGTAAAGAAAGCAAGTCTGCCTGCTGTGTGATTGACCATGGACCTTGTGTGTTTAGCTGCTTAGCTGAACTGGAAACTGGTGATAGTTTCCTGCTCCCAATCAATGGCACGTTCAAAATTGATCTCATCACTGGCAGTTACCATTGGTCTGTTTATTTTTTTTGCTTGTTTTCCTTACTCCTATGCTAGATATTAACTGGTGACTGGTTTCACACATTCACCAGCATTTTACTTAAAAGGAGTCTGTTATAATGCTGCTTACATAACCATACTCC
Organism: Tenebrosternarchus preto; assembly: GCA_025802075.1. Lineage (NCBI taxonomy): Eukaryota > Metazoa > Chordata > Actinopteri > Gymnotiformes > Apteronotidae > Tenebrosternarchus > Tenebrosternarchus preto. The sequence goes on along the minus strand of JAOYMR010000017.1, from coordinate 20,395,460 downwards.
TGAAGTTCAGTTCAGCTGTTCAGCACAAAACAGGAGTCACATGCCTGATTATCCAGTAGAGCCTGAGTAGTATGTACTCACCTAATCTGTCTGCACTGAATTATTGTCAATTCAGGGAGTCCAGGAAAGCTATTTCTTCTTTATTATTTTATGTGGTGTGACTGACAGTTTGGATGTTATACGAGGATCCGTCAGTTAGTGTCTAACCTTGAGTTTTGTCTAATTTATTATAATAAAACTTTCTTTCACTGACTACCAGTGCCATTTTTCCATTTTTCTTTTTTCATCCCAAGCACAGCAAAATTAACGCAAACCTTTAGCCCATATTGTATATAGTTGTATTTGTTTTTAACATATTCACAGTCAGATTTTCACTCAAGCTTTCATTTGAGTAAAAAATTCAAATAAAATATTTAAAATCTTTACTACCTTCACATATGGTTTATAATGGTCTTCAGCACTGTCATAGTAAATCCTCTGGAATATCTGTATCTGTCTTGGTTTAGTCTGTCTTTGTCTCCATGGATTTTCTTTGCCATGTACTTTGTTTTTGTTCTTAGCTTCTTGTTCATCTTCCTCTGTAGATACACCAGTTTGAATCTAAACTACTGTGGTTTAAACAGAATAAGTACACCATATGCGCTTGAATTAAGAATACTGTTGTGGGATTAAATGAACTGGGGTGTGTGTGTGTGTGTGTGTGTGTGTGTGTGTGTGTGTGTGTGTGTGTTTGTATGTATGTATGTATGTATATACACTGGAGATCAAAATAAGAGAACAGCACACAGTTTCCTAAATGTCAAGGTCATTGTGTAGTCCTATGTGAAATTATCCTAACAGGAAATAGCAGTATTTTAAGCTTAATTCATGAATTGTATAAATTCTAAATCACAGCATAAAAAACTTAAATGATATGATTGAAAAAGAACACTGATCAAAATTAGAGAACACTTTCAGATACCTGCAAGTTATTGGTGTTAATCTGGCACCTGGTGCTAATTTCCTTAATTATCTGACAAACCCTATTTAACTGGCAGCCTAAATTTCCAGGTTTCACTAACTTTGCAAAAATGGTGAGCCGTTCCAAAGTGACTGAGACCCTCCGGCAGCAAGTTGTCCAGATGAAGGCCAATAGCAAGAGAAGTCGGTCATTCCAAGTCTGTGATTTATATAATATTGTATCTTTACAACATCACAAACTCATTCAAGTCCCCCAAGAATGCTCGTCACCCAGGAAAGACAAATGCAAGAGAGGACAGGATAATGCGGAGAATCTCCATGGGTAATCGGTTCAACACTGCAGCTGGAATTGCTTGCCAGTTCAGCACTGAACAGGTAAGGATCTGTCTTGTCCTACAGTGTCTCAACGTTTAAGAGTTTTGGACTGAAAGCCCACTCTGCAGTGACCAAAGCTCTCATTAGCAGAAAGAATCAAAAAGCTAGACTCACCTTTGCTGAGGAGCATGTTGTGTGGACAGAGAAGAAGTGGTCCAGAGTTCATTTTAGTGATGAAAGCAAGTTTAATTTATTTGGGTCTGATGGGAAACATTATATTCATTGAAAAACTGGGGAAAGACTGAACCCAAAGTGTGTAAAGGAGTCAGTAAAATGTGGAGGAGGAAGTGTCATGGTTTGAGGAATGGTTTTGTTTTTCGGCAGCAGGAGTTGGACTTCTCGTACAGCTCCATGGAAGAGTGAATGCAAGTATCAGAAACTTCTTTAACAACACATGGTTCCTTCCTTGCATTCTTCACTCAATCAGCCAGCAATTTTCATGCAGGACAATGTCCCCTGTCACGCAGCAAAATGGGTTAAAGCAGTTCCTTGAAACTGAAAACATTGAACCAATGAAATGGCCAGTCCAGAGTCCTGATCTAAACCCAATAGAAAATCTCTGAAAAATCATTGGTTACAAATTTATGGCCAAGAAACCCACAACAGTCACAGAACTGTGGAAGAGACTGGAAGAAGAGTGGACCAAAACCACTAATGATGTCCTGTGGCTGCAGTTGTGCTGAAGTCATTCAAAGCAAAGGCCTGTACACTTCCTACTGATTACTGACTTTTACCCTGTAGAATATTTAGTTGTAATCTTTCTCTGTGCTATAGTCATTGCTGTTATATAATTATGATGTTCACGTTTTTTACTAAATAAAGGTTTCATGTTGATATACTTTGGTTATTTTGTAAAGCACTGTTCTAGTGGCATGGTGTACCCCTTACAAAAAATCCTTCAAATGTTAATCAATGTAGATTACATTATTTCTGAGAAAATTAAGTGTTCATACATTGTTCTCTAATTTTGATCTCCAGTGTATGTGTGTATGTCTGTATGAGGCATGGAATGTATGAGGACTGGGAATGGATTTTAAGTTTTGAAGAGAGGAGCTGTCAGGATTGCACTTGGCTCACATCTTCCCCCATGAACCTCTAGTTTTGCTAAGAAGGCAGATGGATTTGATGACATTGTGACACTAGTTTGAAGTGTGACAGCAGCATAAATGCCAGTGCTTTAGTGGAGCCACATAGACACACATGCGCACACGCACACACACAAACTCTCCCCCCAGAATTAACAACTAAATTACAAAAGGCTAATAAGTAAATGGTCTTGTGCGTATAAGTGTGTGTTTGTGTGCGAGTGTATGGCTGTGTGTGTGTGTGTGTGTGTGTGTGTGTAGAAAGAAGTACAATCCACATTCCATAATGAAATGAAAATGAAAACCCACGCAATTGTCTCACAACATCTAAAATACTGTTTAAACGGACAAACTGTTTAAACAAATGACTTCATTAGAAGCAGACTGTTAAGTAGAAATTTACATAAGCAATTAAGGTCTGGGTTGGTTTCACACACATGCACAGCTAATTTGCTTTGTTTTTCTTTGACGTCACCTGTTGTGTCTAGAACACACAAATGCAGTGGAAAAAATGCAAGTCCATCTGCGTCCAATGATCACCTACCCCCTCCTACCCTTTACCCCCACCCCCTCTTACCCCCACCCCTTTCGCTCCCAGGCAACGCGGCCGTGCTGTGGTGCACCTGCCGCACCAGCGTCTTCAAGTCTGTCACCAGCCGTTTCCTGAAGAACCTGGCATGCTCGGGCATCTGCACGGGCCTGGTGTGCGTGCCCTTCGACGTGCTGCTGGGCGCCAGCCCACACTGCTGCCCGTGGGTGCACGCTCCCCTGCTCTGCAAGGCCCTCAAGTTCCTACACAGGCTCTTCTGCTCCGTCACCATGCTGAGCTACGCCGCCATCGCTTTGGACAGGTGTCAGGCCCACAGCGTCACCTGCATGCTGAATCCATCACTGGCTACAGCTTCCATAGAAACGTGCCCCAACCACAGGCCTCTGGCAGTCCGCTGAATAATTCATGTCCTTGGGTCTTGAGGGAGTTTTTCTCCCTCCATGAATCGCAAAGGTTTCTCTTGCAACAAAATGTACAGACATACACCCACACAAACACACACACACAAACAGGAAATACCAGCAGCATGTACCAGTTAATCACTTTTAGCCTAATTCAGTTTCAGGTCTCATAACAGGCATGTTCCACAGGAATGGTCCCTCTCTCCTTCCCTGCAGAGTCTGTCACACACCCAGAGGACCCCTAACAACCGAGCGCAAAACAGCAGAGGGCAGCAGGACAAAGCCCTCCTGCCAGATAGCAGGGCGATGTGACTGTGACCGTGATGTTGTAAATGCAGCTGAGCATGAACCAAGGAGTTAGCAGCCATTATAGACCCAGACCTTTGAGTCACACTTTGATGCTCGGACATGAAGTAACAGTAATACTGGTGTTACTAGTGTAGGTAAGGGAGGTCATAAAGGACAACTTTCATGTCTTAAGCAGTAAAGACTGCTATGAAATCTGTTTCGGAATTTTGAAAACCAAAATTCCATTTAGTTTTTTTTTTCTTCATTTGGAGTTTTTGAACAGTTTTTCCTTCGAGAAATCAGACTTTGAGTTCTATTTATGTCTGTACTCCTTTTGTAACTGCAAACCAATCAGTATAACTGTCATTACTAAGTGCACATCATGGATTTGTATCACAACATGAACACTTGTTGGATGGAAGGAGGATGGGTTGGAGTGATAGACGAGGTCCATCAGTATGAAATACAGTCTACAGATGGTATTCAGTTCTGGGTCTTTTTAACATGTTACCTAGACTGTATTTCTACTCAGCAGCATTCATACAAAGCTTGACAAAGGTCTAGGATAGAATGAAATTTTCAATTTTTTTTTTCACTATTCAACAGTATTTGAACCTTTTTGAGGGAAACATCCTCAGAACAGATGCTGCATTTTATTAAACCATACAGACAACATGCAGTTACCAAGTTGTCAACAGATCGTATTAGCTACCGTGACCACAGAAGTAGGCTACTGTGAGTTAAATCTCATCCCTTTGTCACTGCGGGAGTATTTTTCAATGTGTCCCTGTACACGTGAACTACCATGGAGATTAACGTCTGGTGTGATGTCACAGGCACAGCCAAGGAGTATCTGTGACACGCCACGCTTACCTCACCGGTTCTGGTGTAAAACTGGCTTACGTTTTTTCACCGTTATTGGTATAGCTGAAGTTAACTAGTCCTTTCAACATTATTCCTGTGCAACTAGCTAACCCACACACACACTGTGATACAAGTTCATGAAGACAGAAACATGTTGAGATGTGTAGTCAGCACAGCTGCACTTCAATCTTGTTTTTTTTTAAATCTTTAATCCATTTTTTATGCCTCTGTTCTCTGATTCCATTTTCTGTGGGAATGGTGGGGGTCTGAAATAACCAGTGAAAGAGTATATCTGCTAACTAAGGGCTTGTATTTGTTTGTAGGTACTACTCTGTGATGTATCCGCTGGAGAGGAAGATCTCAGACTCCAAATCCAGAGATGTGCTCGTATACGTTTGGGCACATTCAGTGATGGTCAGCATTCCTGTATTCGCTGTCACCAACGTGGTGGATGTCTACGCTACATCCAGCTGTTCGGAGGGTCACTCGTTGGGACACCTCGTTTATATGGTGGTGTACAACATCACCACGGTGATCTTGCCCCTGGTAGCTGTATTCCTGACCATGGTGCTTATCCGCCGGGCGCTGAGTGCCAGCCAGAAGAAGAAAGTGATCATCGCGGCATTGCGAACGCCCCAGAACAGCATCTCCATCCCGTACGTGTCACAGCGAGAGGCGGAGCTGCACGCCACGCTGCTGTCCGTGGTGCTGGCCTTCGCGGCCTGCAGCGCCCCCTACGCCGCGCTGGTGGTGCACCGCGCGTGGCCCGGCGCCGCCGAGGCGTCGCCGTGGTTGCGGCTGACTGCCGTCTGGCTGCCCAAGGTGTCACTGCTCACCAACCCGCTGCTGTTCGTGACGGTGAACCGATCGGCGCGTCACTGCATGCTGGAGATTCTGGGGCGGCTCCAGCGGCGCTGCAGCCGGCGGAACGCGGTGGGCGTGGCCGGGATCGCCGAGGTGGGGCCCCTGGCCCCCGAAGCGGCGGCGCGGTCGGGTAGCCAGCTGCTGGAGATGTTCAATATCGGCCAGCAGCAGATCTTCAGGTCGAATGAGGAGGAAGATGAGGAGGAGGAGAACCAAATTCCCTCTGTGGCTTCAGCCACTTTTGCGAGCAAACAGGAGATGGTGGGCGGGGCAGGGAGAGGGGCGGGAGTTCAGCGGCTGACTGGTGAGGGCGGGAAGGAAGCGGGCCTGCCCCTGCCAAAACACTCTCCCATACAAGCCTGCGCCTCCTCCTCATCGCAGGTGGCCCCTGCCACGCCTACAGACCCTGAAGACTCCACCCAGTTTGGCTTCGGGCCATTCGAGCTGCCTCCTCAGTGGCTGCCCGAGACCAGAAACAGCAAGAAAAGACTCCTCCCTCCTCTGGGCAACACCCCGGAAGAGCTGATCCAAACCAAGCAACCCAGAGGGAGAACCGAGAGACGTATCAGCAGGAACAACAAAGTCAGCACCTTTCCCACTGTAGACCCATGAGATCCAGACACACTCACCAGCATGCCAGGATTTTACAGGGGACCAAGAAACTCTTACCCATTTTTTAAAAATGTGTTTATTTCTTTTACTAAGTACAATGCTTGGATTGATTAAAAAAAACAGCAGGAGAGGAATTCTTAGAATATTTAGATTTTTCTAATCTAATTTGTAAAATCCAAATAATTTGTCCATTAAGTTCCCAAACCCTGATGAGAGAGTGGGGACTCACCTTCTATAGCAAATGCTAGTGAGGATATATTTGTCATATGGACAATTTGTCGTTTGGAAATCCGTTTGGTTTTGTAAATAAAATGAACTGTGGTGCAGCAAAACAGAAGCAATTACCCCTAAAAAAGATCATTAAATGTCAAATGAAACACACTCCTGGAGGATCATGTGTACTTGGGAAACCAAAACTGCATGGCACTGAGTTCCTTTCATCAAAGGTATTGAATGGATTATCCACAGCTGCTTGTATACTTACAGAATCAGCTTGGGAAGGAACATTTAATGACCAGCACAACTTCTACAACACTTTCAAAATCAAAGTACAGCGAAACAACATAGATTTGGTTGCAAAGTGTCAGAATTAAGATCCTTTGAGCGCAAATAAGACCTGTTGGAAGGCACAGAAGGCCTTAATGGACCCAGTGATAAAACATAATGTAGCAAATACTATTCTTGCCAAAGAAATGGTCTGCAGAATATGTAGAGAGCTAATGGACGATGGCTGTGATGTTCATCAGAATGACCACGAACCCATGTGTCTAGAACATGAGATGAGGATGTTCATAGATCACGATAAAAAAAAAAAAGAGTGATTTGTCAGATGGTTAATTTGCATAATACAGCCTTCTCCAGTATCTGTATTTCCATGGCCAATGTGGCGATTAAAAACTGAGCAAATTCTATATTGTGTGGATCTGGTGATCACCCGGATTGCTGTTTTGTGCTCCTGCCGTTCTTTGTAGCGCCTCTCTGCTTCTTTCGTTGTCACTTGGTGAGGCAGCAGAGGCGGGAGAGGGGAGGCGCAGGTGTCCTGAAACCTCAGTCCTGACCCCGGTCGCACCAGGACGCAGCCCCGCAGCAGGATGTGGCGACGTGTCTTGGCTCACTCTGAGTGCATGTGTCAGTCTACTGTGAAGATGGTGAAGTGCTGAATTGACCCTGAACAGTTTTGAAAAATGAATTTGTCGTGCAATGCCGTTCAATAGCAATGACCCATTCCCTAACGCTCCTCTTCTCGCTCGCGGTACTGGTGTTAATGGGGTCTGCGTGCTAATGTATTTCCTTTAATGGCTCTATTGATGTGTTATATGAGGTCAATTACTGGGTTTCTGCAGGCAGAGTAAAAAATGCTCGAGATTGCAGGTCAGTGAAAGCAGTGCTTTCCATTGGGCTGTGTTCCAGTATCCACTGTGAGGGCCTCTAGGTGGTGTCCACTCCTCTTCCCAGTGCTGTCACATCATCACAACACTGAGGCCAGAAACCATACAATGACATTGCTGTGAAGATTCCCTCTCATCACTTGTCAGCTGTTTTGCCAGTGCAGAGAAAACTCCTGCTCCTGCCCGTTAGGAAGTAAACGGAGACTGTGGCAGACAGTTGGCATTCAGTGCCACGTACAGGGGCTTCCGTTCAGCTCCTATTGATTAAACCAAAAGGCGGGTTTGGAGACGAGGGTTTGGTGAGCAGCTTGAAGAGAGTCTTAATCACTGCCTTTGACTTCTGCTTCTGATTCAGCCACTGGGTTTGTCATGCTCTGGGACAGGAGTCTGTTACAGGGAGTTCCAGTATCAGTAACACTCCTGGGCCAAGAGTCTGTTACAGGGAGTTCCAGTATCAGTAACACTCCTGGGCCAAGAGTCTGTTACAGGGAGTTCCAGTATCGATCATACTCCCGTTCAGTGGTCCAGTTCCAGGCTCCTCCCACGCTCATTATCTAGATCCTCCTCTCCGGATGTCTGTCACTTGTTCTGTATTTCCCCTGCCTTCTTAGACGGACATTCTTCCCACTAACCTTTGTATTGCTAAGTATTGCTATGAGTTTTGCATGCGTACCGAGCGTTTCAGTTCTGCTCTCTCTGCCTGTTCTGTTTCCTGGGTTACGCCTCTGCCCAGGAGGACTGATACCCGGCTAAAGATTCACTGGACCGCTTCCGTGACGACGACTTACACCTCATCCTTTGGTACTCTTGGATGTCTCTCATCTGCCACTCGACGCCCTGCCTATCTTTCGACGTTTGCCCGTGATAAACACGTCCACCATCTGCACACATCTCGTTCCTGTTTGACTGAGCATGATAGGGGCTCTTCAGTCCCAGTATGTTTATTTCCCTTGAGAGAGACAGAGAGAGAGAAATACAGTCGAACAGTTATAAGTAACAAGCAAAAAGAAGCTTTTAATAACCTTTTATCGGTTGAAATAATGTATCAATGTATATCCATCTAAAATAATAAAAAAAAAAAAACTCATCAAATGACCTTTGATGGCAACCAGTAAGACAAAAAAAAGGCAAAAGGGTTTGCTTTTCCTGCGTTAGTGCATTTGTGTCCTTGCAGACGTTCTAATAGAGCAGAGGCCTTTGAATTTCAAACTTCATAGGTATTTCCTAGCATGAAACCCCTTCCCAGTGCACCACTGCTGCCCCTGCATGATTGGATTTCTGTTTAGATATACTGATTAGTCACGCAAAGCTCTCTGGCAAAGTAAACATGTTGCTTCCATTTCTAGCTCGATCCCAACTGTGTGTGCGTGTGTGTGTGTGTGTACTAATGTGTGTACTAATGCGCTCTGATCCCTGCGTTCACCCGAGAACGGCGAGCTAAATGAAGTGACCTTTGAAAGCTGATTGAAATGTTTTTGTGTAGTGCACATCCTGATTAGTGAGGTTTAAAATCCTGGAAATTGTGCTTGCATCGATGGTACATGTGACTTGAGCCTACAGAGTCTGGCACTGGTGTTTTGCCCAGTGTGGAGTGAAGAACATCAACTACCTGAGATGTTCTAGCTTTGGGAACAGGTTGTGAATCCACCCCTCCAGACCTTTGTCTGTGTCTAGTTAACAGGTGTAATTTGGATTTAAGAAATATTAGTGGACATTGTTTTGTGAAAGTAAAAAATAGTCATTTTGGTCTTGTTCTTAGTCTCTGAACTGGAGTCAAGGATGTTTAATTATTGAGGTTGCTTGGCAACTGATGGTCTGGCTGTATCAAAGCCAGCGCTGTGTAATTCAGGGCTTTCACTGGCTTCCTGTCATTGGGACTGTTATTACATTAAACTTCAACAGGGCCTTTAAATATCCTGAATATAAATATTATATTTGATGCTTAATAGCTTATTTTCCATTCATTTTGTGCTTGATTATTTTAAACTCACATTACACTATCATTGTATTTTTAGCTACAGATTGTAGCAAATTAGGGAATGAAATTATGTTAATCATTTAAATGAGATCATTTTTGTTTTCATACGATATACCTTGGAAATTCAAGAACTTTCAAGAAAATTCAAGAAATATAATACATTCTCCTTCCATAAAACCATCTGAAAACACCTTGACACTTCGTAATGTGTTTGTGTGAAAACATGCACCACACACTGGGTGTCTACCACTGATGTATTGTTACAAATGTACATATGTAAGAGTGTGATTTAAAGGTGATAAACATAGTTGCCAAAATGGGTGTGAAATACATATCTGCGCTCAGCTCAGCACAGCTCTTCAAATATGGCCATTTTAATAGAGAGTGGATCCCTCAGTGGGTGTGAGCCCCAGCCCCCAGTGTGAAGTCTGCTTAAGTGGCCCCCTCAAAGGGCGTCAGAGAGCCACCCCTGGCCAGCTGGGGCCCCGGGTCGGAAGGCCCCATCTGGCGAGGTGGCGCCGGGGAGGCGAGGAGAGACGGAGGAGGCAGGACCCAAGCAGCCGCCTGTCCATCTGCGTCCCGCTGCGCCAACATCAGTCTGGAAGAGCACGGCGGGGAGTCTCCTCGTTGCTTCTTAAGTAATGACGCGTGGAGAGGGTCCATGGTTGCTGTTCTGCGTGGAGCCAGAGTGGTTCCTGGACGGCTATGGACACTGTTGGGGGGGGGTCTAATGAGCACCACGGTTACAGACGTAATCGACCACAAAGGGAAATGATGCGAGACCTGTTTCTGTTGCAAATGACATGCAAAAACAGATCATGTTATATACACGTGCCTTAAACAGATTCAGATCATGTTATATACACGTGCCTTAAACAGATTCAGATCATGTTATATACACGTGCCTTAAACAGATTCACATTTTCCAGAGGCTATACTGTACGCTCAATGTGGAGCCTTTTTTATTAAATATCGCTATATTCATTAATAATGATGCATTTATTTCACCAGAACCCAAACAGGCAATAAATGGTGATGTCAGAGAAAGTACTTACATTATTAATGAACTAATTATACAATTCTTTGTGTGGTTAAAGCACCAGACACAGCAAGCATACGTCCACCAACGGAGAAGGATTTCAGGGTGCCCTAGTTAATCTGCACAGAGAGGCAGAGCACACACATGACTGATAGCACAGAGCCTGTTGCTGATGAATGGTCTTTCATCATCACTGGTCTTGCTTTCGTGTCTGGTAAGTCATATAAAGTTTGGAGAAGAAAGGCACTTCCTGCAGTTTCTTCTTGGATGTTATTCTTCCTTGTTTGACCAGTTATATAACACATTTGATTTCTCTTATTCCAATTTTTTTTGTTGCTATCTTCAGATTTATAATTTTGTTCAAAGTCCTTTTCTGAGTATGACAATTTGCTATGTGAGCTCCCCTCTTTTAGTCTATACCAGAGGTCCAGACCAAACCTACTCTGGCATTCATGATTGGTTCCACAATATACTCTCTTCTCTCCGGTAGTAAAAAAAAAAAATCTATTATATTTTGGCTGGTACTTATAAGTTCATTAACATTTCAGAAAGATTAGAGAGGGAGAGAATGAGAAAGAAGGAGAGAACGAGAAAGACCGTTTTACTGATGAATGGGAAAAGGAAAAAATCACCATGGCAACCTGTCTCTCACTCTCTCACTACAGTAGCTCAGTCTGTGCTGTGTTGTGTTTCCAGGGAGCCATAATCACTGAGTGTGTCATTTTAAACTGCTTTGAGCCTCAACCTTAATATGGCAACTTTACAGGTCAAAGTCTCACCCAACATGTTTCCTGTGCTGCACAATGTCCATTATATAATCTATCTATCTATCTATCTATCTATATCTATATCTATATATATATATATAATCACACAATCACTGTTTGTTGAGAAGTCATTTTACCAAATATCAATAACCTAATAAAATATTTAAAGTGTGACTATATTGCTTTACATTAATAATATGTTTTAAAATAGTTATTGGAAGATATTGAAATAAAGATATCTTTGTGTGAGACCCAAAGATAGCTAGCATGTTCTGTAAGACACTGGTTAGAGGAAAGCCACTTAGCTTTCTCTCTGATACCTGACAGATTTTCAAATTTTCTAGTGGTGGTCGCTCACTCCAGTCTGTATACAGTTTGGGACAAATGAAAGACCCCCCTTCTATTTTCCTGATAATCATGAAATTTGTGATAATTCACAATTAAAAAACATTTTTTTTTTACATATCTATGGGATGCTTGTGTTTTTTTGCACTGATTTTTAATTTTCGTTTTTCTCAATTCTTCCAGTGTGGTCAGTAGACGTGCAGGTCAGATTTTCTTTTATGAGGTAGACACAGAAGACGCTTGAACCTGAATCCAATCTCAAAATTTCTTTCCCTTCGAACAAAAAATGGTGTTGGAACAAAAATAATTAGTTGTTTTTAAGAGCTTAAAGGTAAACAGTGTTACATATCATTTAAAACAAACAACGAACATATTTGAAAGTGAATATCTTATTGTCTAATATAAGCAATATAATTTATTATTTGTTTATAATTTTATAATTTTTATCATTTGTCGAAGTAGCGGTATATAATTTGTCGAAATAGTGATATCACCGCCATCTCGTGGACAAGTAAGTGCAAAACATCTGCACCATAAAATTGACAGGATTTTTAGGCCTGGCCCGGTTTGATACCATACGGTCTCTGGTTCTGACTCACGGCATAGATCATGACTTATGATTACGCGAAACAACCATGATCTTCAGGTGTACCTTTACTCTGTCTCACATGCTCCCTTTGAAGACACAAGGAATAGAGACTTATCTAACCACAGTAAATCAATACATTTATCTTCTGTTGTGAGCTGCCAAATGATCTGACAAAAAAACAACCAACCAACCAACCAACCAGCCAAACAAACAAAATCACGTTGAAATATGTGAAACACATTGCATAGCAGTTGGGAAAGCAATGTCATGACAAGTCGTGACCTGCTTTATCTATGAAAGTCCGTTCAGATGAAGTAAGTTGAAACTGTCTGAATCTCACACATGCTTATGTGCTGATATATTTGTGAATAGGGATCCCCTCTATACTGGCAGGGCTGATGGACAAACATCAGTAAAACTCATACACTGTACATTCTAGAAGTATGACT
>JAOYMR010000017.1:20364620-20380971 GCA_025802075.1 Tenebrosternarchus preto | reverse complement strand
TGGCTTCCCATAACCCCCATTCTGTCAATACGTTTTTTTGTTGAAACAACCCCCCCCCCCCCCCCCCCCCAGCTCCAGCCCCTCAGTCTACTACCACGTTCCCACCCAGCTCCAGAGCCTGGGAAATGGAGCAGGAAACTCAGAAGACTCTGAGGGAGGTGGCATGTGGAAATACCACACGAGCACACACACACACACACACACACATACAATACATTTTCTGCAATCTTGTTTTGTTTTCCGCTCACGGTTTGTAACCGCAGTTTTCAGTTAGCAGTATGATTACATACAGTAAACAGACATGCTCAGACACTCTCCAGAAAGGCAGGAAAACATTGGCGCTTCACGGTTTTCCCTGGAGTTCAAAGGAAATTAAATAATTGGCCTCATTTATATGTGTGTGTGTGTGTGTGTGTGTGTGTGCGCGCACGAGCACCACCACACAAACACGCAGCAGCCCTGCTTTTGAAGCTCATTATTGCTAGTGGGCATCAGTGTGATGAGTGTTTAGAACACCTCCTGAGAACTTCAACTTGCTCTGTTCACTTCAGAAGCTCATGAGGAGGAGGAGGAGAGTGTAAATCCAGAGTGTTGATGTGTTTCCAATCAGCAGCAGTTTGGAGTATTTTAAATGGTTTATTTTTATTTAAGCTTTATTTAACCAGGAAGTTTTAAGTGCTCTTCCTCTCTCTCTTTTCCTCACTCTCTCAGTGACGGAGGCTGGGTTTGGCGCTGACATCGGAATGGAGAAGTTCTTCAACATTAAGTGTCGTGCCTCTGGACTGAAGCCTGACGTCGTGGTGCTGGTTGCCACCATCCGAGCCCTGAAGATGCACGGTGGAGGCCCCAGTGTACGCATCTGCTCGCGTCTCCACGAGAGCACGTTCAAATACTCTGACTGTTTACGGAGTGTCAAACCACACGTGCCTTTCTGATGTGTCTGTGAAGAAATATCTTCTTCATCGGACTTTTCGGAAACCTGCTTTTTTCTCTTTTGCCCATTCAAATCACAGATCGCCTCCTTTGTGTACCGAACATCTGCATGTTCGTTCTGCTCCTAGCAGCTCTCACTAGGAGAGCTGCATATAATAGCTTTCTACCAAGAAGATGCATTTCATCTATTCTCTTGCAGGTAACAGCAGGGGTTCCACTGCCAAGAGAATACACTGAGGAGGTAAAGACCTCACATTACACCCAGTCCAGAGTCATTTGTACCAAAGTGCTGTGAGATTTTAAAAAATTGAGTCCATCTAGATCTGGTCTCTGAGAGAGAACTTTGCAGAAGTACACTACCGTGACAGTGAAGGAGAAGTTTATCTTGGCTACATCTGTAAAGATACAGAAGGCTCCGGGCTAAGTTTCCATTTGATAGAGAAGCTGTAACCTCATATCTCGGTGTGAAAAGGGCTGGACCAATGTTCAGTTCATGGAAGGGGGGTTCTGTTTCAGAGAAAGGCTTTCACCGTTTATCACCAGTATCAGTTTTAAATGTTCCAAATGGTCCACAGCACTTCCTTTAAGGGTTAGACGGGTCAGGGTGGAGCAGCAGCTTCTGGAGGAGGAAACCTGCTCCAATATTTGTGTAGGGAATCTAACTTGTATCACCTTACTCAGTCAATAAGGAGAACGAATAAGAAAAGAACAGATGAAGTGTATGAATGAGTGTCCGAACCCTCCTCTTAACTGCCAGACATCCTCTCCAGGCCACCCTTGCTGTGTCCGTCCTCCATAATATGCTTTGGCTTAACTTGATTAACAGGGCAAATATAACCTGGCCTGCTATTATCGTTGGAGTTGGAGGAAGGCTGTCCAGTGGGATATGGAGTGTCTGTGAGAGGCTGTTTCTGCTTTCCTTCACCCCCCCCCTCCACAAAGCAACGGCAGCTGAGAAAATAACTCAAGCGCTTAAGCTAATTGGTTGGCTTCTTAATGAGAAACAGAAAGGCACCGGGCTGGGGTGCTGGCCTGAGGATCCCGTCTCTCAGCTGGTGCTGGGCAGAGAGGGACGCTCTGGATGTAAAGCCAAGCAGGACGTCCCTTCCGGAAGGTTCCATGGGGTGGAGGATGGGGGGGGGGGGTGTATCTTCAAAGACCCGCAGAGAACATCTGTGTTTAAATGGAGACATCCTTTGATGAAGGCGCTTGGTTAAGGCCGACGTGCCCAGTGTGGTGGCCTAGTGGTCACTGAACGTGGATCCCGTCCCTGTGGTTTTTACCTAGAACCTAAAACATGAGCTTAGGGGTCAGCGACATGTTATTAGTAACAAAAAAATGGCCAAACAGACAATAAATGGTGCAGGGAAACTCATTCCGCGGCCGGTAGAAACGGTCAGAATTAGGTAGGCGTTGGATAGCAGGCAAACGCAAAACGTAGAGTGAAAGTTCGTGTGGATTTAAATGACCCACGTGTGACCAGAGGACAGGAGACGTGTGACAGGAGACAGGAGATCACAGGTGAGCGTGATGAGGGATAACCAGTACTCCAGGGAAGGGGAGGGGTGACGTGTGTTGTGAGCTGTGGTTGTGATTTGGCGCTGGCTCTGTGACGTTGCCGTGGTGCTGGCTGGAACGTAACAAAGTGCAGTAATACTGAACCCAACATTCCGACATTCCTAAATTCCTAACATTCCTAAATTAAGAGAATTTAGAAACGATTAAAAACTAGCCTGCCTGACACAGGAAATTTCATTTCCTGTTTCTATCACCCCACATAAAAATGTTATTTATTATCACCCCACATAATAAATATAATTTATTACACTGTTGGAAAAAACATTTAAAAGGTCAAATTCCAGTGAAAAATATCTTTTTTCCTGATCCTGATGGCTGTATCAGTGTCATAAATACTTTAAAACACTAGCCATTAGCCTAGCTTAATTTTTTTAAGTGACCTGTGACCTTAATGCATTTTCAATGCTGATTTTAATCTGAATGCATAATTTTGTCTTACTTTTTACACCTTTGTACACATTTTCTTCTCTAGAACCTAAAGCTGGTATCAGAAGGCTGCTGTAATCTGAAGAAGCAGATTGAGATTGCTCACTTGTTTGGAGTTCCAGTTGTCCTTGCTCTCAATATCTTTAAGTAAGGACTGGTCCTACAGAAAGGGGCTTTAATAAAACCCTCTCTGCTGCCTGAGTGAACTGTGTTTTACTGCCGACCTCTTAAAGGATGGCTTTGTTTTTCGCTCTCTGAAGGACTGACACGGAGGCGGAGATTGATCTGGTGTGTCGTATCGCCCGGGACTCTGGCGCCTCGGCGGCCGTGCCGTGTCATCACTGGGCGCTGGGTGGGCGGGGCTCCGTGGACCTGGCTCGTGCCGTGAAGGAAGCCGCGGCACGGGAGAACAGTTTCCGTTTCCTGTACAGCCTGCAGGTGAGGCAACAACCAATGATTTGTCTCTCCAAATGTATTCCTTCTTTCGGGGCCTATGGTCGTGCAGGATTATTACCCTTCCTGACTGCACTCTTGCTATGTGAACACTCTTTGGCTTGTGTCACGTGATATGACTGGCGTCATATCTGGTGGTGTGTAATCCTGGCCGTGTTCTGAGCTTTGAAGCACTTTATAAAGTATTGTTGGCTCTAATGTCTGCCAGCTGTTGCATGCTGGGTGATCATTAACGCCCGCTGAGCGGGTCATGGGTCATGGGTCATGTGAGCACGGAGGAGTATAGATGGCCAGTGAAGAGTCGCCAAATATGTAGCACGTCTCTGAGATTTCAATTGGATAGGCCATGTTAAATAAGCCCAGCAGACTGATCTCATGGGTGGAGCATGTGAAATCAATGCACAGTAGACTGCTAGAACTCTCTAAAGTGGGAGGTGGTTGGGTGAAAGATCGGAGAAGTGAGGCTTCAAAGAAAGCAAAAGATGACCCGTGTACTTAACTCATTAGGGTCCAACTTTTATATCTCTAAAATGTCCAGTGTGATGAATCGACATCATTACTAGTTTGTAGAAGTCCACTATTAGTCAGAGTTTTGGGAGTCTTCCGCTGAGTTTGACTCTACAGGCTGGGGAAGTGAAGACTTTGATAACACCCGTTTCAGCCGTTAGTCCCTGTTATCCCGTCAGCTTTCCACACACTGCAAGCTTGGCCCGGGGGAAGGGATTTTCTGGGGATCCGAGTTCAAGAAGAAACAACCTGCCATCGAGTTAGGAAATCAGTATGTGGCTCCGTGTGGTGACCCTGAGAGATGGTACGCTTTAAGACCGCTATCTCCTTGTTCAGTTCGTTTAAGTACGGAATAAATAACTGTATGACCCCAATTCCTGCAGACGCCCATAGTGGAGAAGATTCGCACGATCGCACAGAAGGTTTACGGGGCTGATGATATCCAGTTATCTCCTGAAGCCCAAGCCAAAATTGACTATTACACACAACAGGTGAGAAGAGTGCAAATAATTCCACACAATGGGGTTTAGCTGTGGTTCTCAAACACTCACACAGCTGTACTTCAGCAGCTGCTAAATACAGGTGCCGGTCATAAAATTAGAATATCAGGAAAAAAGTTTTGGGATTTGGGATTTTCATTAGTTGTCGGGTTATAATCATCAAAATGAAAAGAAATAAACATTTGAAATATATCCTTCTGTGTGGAATGAATGACTATAATATACAAGTTTCACTTTTTTGAATGGAATTACTGAAATAAATGAACTTTTTTATGAAATTCTATTTTTATGACCAGCACCTGTAGTCTAGATGTAAAGTATTGATTTGCGATCTGTGGCTTGTCCTCACAGGGCTTTGACACTCTACCCATCTGCATGGCCAAGACCCACCTGTCCCTCTCTCACATTCCTGACAAAAAGGGCGTGCCCACCGGCTTCATCCTGCCAATCACAGATGTCCGTGCCAGTATTGGGGCAGGGTTTATATATCCATTGGTTGGAACAGTGAGTAATGGGGACTTTGTAGAAACTCTGCTCTCTTTCCATTCGTTTTATTTTCTCGTTGCTTTCTTGTATTTCTTATATTATTATAGTTACAGTATTTTTTTCTTGAAGAAAGTAGATTATTTTAAACAGTACAAAAGAGTAACTGACATACATATTCATGTACCTATCTGAAGCAGGCATTCACCTACTTCTCTGTCCCTGTGCATCTTATCATGTTTAAGCAAATCGTGTGCAGACATAAACAAAAATTTGTGTGGAACCACCAGGCATTTGAAATGCTTTTATCATAACTGATTTCAAAGTAACAAAAAGAAGCCCTTTTTTAAAGCGCGTGTTCTAGGGTTTTGTGTAACCGCTAAAATTAACAGCAAAGAGTTTGGCTGATCGGACTTTTATTGAGGTTCTGCTAATCCCTCTTCTGGGTCAGTGAACATAGTCCAATGAATGAGAAGACTGGTCAAGATCTGTGCAATCTTGTGCTTTATGAGTTGAGGTCAGTGCGGCGTTTGAGTGGCATGACCTGGCGTTCGAGTGGCATGACCTGGCGTTCGAGTGGCATGTGTGCTTTCATTACATACCATCGCTGCCTGGGCTCTCCAGGTTTCTCCTTTTTTCCCCAAGCACAGCTGGGCAAAACACCTTAGGTGCCTCTAAGCCTCTGTTCCTGCACTGGCATGGCTGGAATCTTACTCTTTGCATTCCATGTATCTTTGTTTACATTCTTTTTCCAGGTATCTTTGTTTACATTCTTCTTCTTCTTCTTCTATCGTTTAAACACTCCGGCATGGTGTTCAGTGTTTGTTTCTTATCGTGCGAATGGAAAAATGACGTACGTTGTATTGCAAGAGACGCGTTTGATAGGTTTCTGGCGTTTAGGTGATTGTTCTCACGTATGCCTCTTGTATGCCTTGTTTATGTCTATTCATTTGATTGTTTAGGCACAGTGCTACAATGTAAATTGTTTTAGATTTGGGAGACTTAGTTGATTTAGTGTTTATTATTTCTGCCTTTGAGTGTATATGTATGTGTGAGAACAAGAGAAAAACAGCCATTGTTTACATGGAACAGGGTGTGAGGCTGCTTACCTCTCCCATACCCTGATCATCACGTTGGGCACTTCTTCTTTGCCCTGTGTGTGTGTGTGTGTGTTGTTGTTTGGAGACTAGGCAGAGGTTAGCAGGCGGGTGTGTGTGTGCGCACGTGCGTGCATGAGTATGCTTTGTGTTGGGTGTGTTGTTTGGAGGCTAGGCAGGGGTTGGGAAGTGTGTGTGTATGTGTGTGTGTGTGTTTGTGAGGCCAGGCACAGGTTGGGAGGTGTGTGCTTCCGCACCATGTCCTGGCTGTGCGGGGCTCTGTGGGTTCATGGTCAGGGTGAAGCGGACGCCACTGCTGCCTGCTGGCAGGCGCACAGCTGGGGCCCAGTGCCACTGCTCCTCTTGCTTTCATCTCCTCTCACCTACTGCTGGCCACGGGGCTGGGGTCAGGCCAGGGCACAGTGCATATGCCCGTAACCTCTCACCTCTCACCTCTCACCCCTCCCTGCTTCACTGCCAGGGCTACATGAGCTCTCACCTGGTCTGGTCTTCATGTATTCCTCTTTAGCTTCTCTTCTGGTTTATTTACAGTTTTTAAATACCACCTGTCACTGTCTTTTATGTACATCTGTTTAATAACATGCTGTATGTTGACACCCAGGAACATTCATTGAACACTCAGCTTTATCTGCTAAGCTGAATGCTACTTGACGTGTACATCTGAACTGTACTGAATTGTTTATTTATACTTATATTATGTCTGTGCAAGGACTGATGTTTACATGGGTTTTGGACACCATGGAGTTGTAATTCAATTTTTACTCCACTAACAAACGCAGTTCTTCCATGCACAAACGTGACAGATTCGGGGAGCTGTTCCGGTTCCCAGAGGTGTGCGTACAGTCCGGCGGATGAGCGTGATGTCATCACCCGGTGACGGCTGGAGGCTGAGGGGGAGGGCCCTGCTTGAGGAAGTGCATGATGTCATAGTCAAGATATGCGAGGCAGGGTTCAGCCAGAGCACAATAGAACTCAAGGAATTCCGTTTTTCCTGCAGCGGCGCGCTAGAACAGATGCCTGGTGACAGCGAGACGTGCCCCACTTTCGCATGTCAGCTACAGGAGTGCAGTGGCTCCGAGCTTTCAGATTTTAAGATACGATTCTGACACTGACTCCAGTTATACCAACAACAAAAATTGGATTATGTTGCAAAGTGTGTTTAAAAACCATTAGACCATCCCTAGGCACCACAGCTTGTAATGTAATCAAGCACCATCCTACTGGCTCAACCTTGCTCTAATAGGTCCTTACATGTCCTGTTATTTATAGTGTAAAATGTTTAACATTTGTCGTATAATACAACAGAACAGTATAGTGAAATCTCTGAAATGCAATGACTGTTTTACATCGTTGACGTTTTTAGCTTGTATATTCAGCCAGTGTCTTGGAAGACGAATGTTTTGCCTACATTCGTTGACTACTTGAAGAGTGTTACGGACTGCAGCTCATCTGTTAGCATGCAGCCTCGGGTACGCCAGCCTCTCTCTCTCCCCAGTTCAGCACCGAACCGTATTAGAGACCACAGGACCACAGGAAGCCGGACGTCAACTGGACCAGTAGACTACTAACTCTGACTGTAGTCACAGTGAGAGACTGTGACTGTAGTCTGGTGCACTTTTTAGGCACAGCATAGTTGCTGGGGATTTCATGCGTGTCCAGGTTATATAAAATATTTTGTTGTCAGAGAACGACTTGATTAAGCGCTGGAGAACGGTAGACAGATTGTGCATGGGCTACTAGCAACAAACTAGCATCAAACACGGGCTACCAAAGGCTATGGACTACAGCTGTTCATCTACTTGGTGATTCTTATTAACAGGAGGACCGTATGGGGAGGGAGAAACCTTCAATTCTAAGAGCCAGTGACTGACGGAAGGTCTAAAATATCACAACAATTAGTTCATGTTTTTAATGTTTTCCGGTGTGATATATTTTCATGGGGCCCAACGTCCCTGAACGAGCCAGTGATGATTATCTAGGACAAGGTTACTATGTCAACAACAAAGGACAGTCGTTGAGCCTGACCAGTCACTAAGGAAGCTGCTACAAAGTTTCATCTTTTATCTACCACACAACTGCTGCCTGCTCCGTTTGCAGTATCACAGTTATATGTAATTAAACCTTAGGTTTTTTATGTCCAGCCTAAACTGCTTGTGTATTATCTGGATAATAGAGTATTGTCCTGGGTGTAGAAGAGCAGTACAGTGTTTTATATGTTCCTGCAGGCATAGGCCAGAGCTTGGTGTCACTGTCACTGTTACACCTTTATTTGTCTGACATTTCTCGTGATTGATGTTGCTGTAAAAGACTTCCTGTTTGCATTAAGGGTTTGCATTATGACCATGCAGATGGTTGTGAACCATTAGGTTAATGGACAAATGTTCACTGACTCACTAAGAGGTTCGGGATCCAACATGCTTCTGGCCTTCAGAGATCTTGAGATCTTTTAATACTCATATCTCTTTGCTCCTTGAACTTAAATTGTTGTGGTTGGACCTAATTTAGTTCCACTACTGTTATAAATTCCATCCTCTTACATTTCCAGTATTAGGTCACAGTCTATTTAGCTTGAATTCTGTTGAATGCACAATGTTAAACTTTCTTCATTTGTGAGCAAGAGCTCAACAACAGTTTTCGCGAAAGCTGTGGTGGTTGGAGTTCTGATCGTCGTTTAGTAGCTTAATGGTCGCATGTCTGCATGAGTACTTGTACTGTTTCACTTGAACGATTGCCTTTTTGTGGAAGTCCATTTACCATTACATCAGCAGACCCTCGAGAGTATTGTGCTCTCTCTGGTGATGTCATGATTCAAAGTAACATAATGCATTGTGATGTCATTGCTAAGCGTTGATCCTAGGCGATAACTACTTTTTGATGTAATCTTTATTTCTCTAGATCTCTGAATAGTAACGCTGCTGAAAAGAGAAAACAAATAATTCTTTTGAATGAGGTTGAGAATATCTCTCTGCGTCTTCTTCATAGCCAACTGTCTGATTGTTTTGGGTTCTTTTTCTGGACAAAAGGCAGAAGCTGCATCCTCTGACAGGAAATTGCTCATGAACCACGCCTCTTCCTCCACTCAGATGCATGTTTACTCTAATAAGCCTGTAAACAGTCCCAAACTCATCAGCGATGCGAGAAAGCTCCCTGTCAAAACCACTCTGTTCTTAACTATTGTTATATCTGAGGCAGAATTAAGCTAGTTAGTGGTTTTTGACCAACATTCATGTCATTAAAGGTTTACTGTGGGATACAAGGCTGTGATTGTTCAGCTTATATCAGAGGTAACTTCCAGGCTCCAGAGTAGCATGTTAAACTCTTTGCTCAGTTTGCCGTACAGCAGATTAGTCAAGATTGTGACCACTTAGATTTTAGATCACACTTATTGACCACCTTTGTGTATTTTAGTAAACCATACTGATTTTAGTAAACCATACTGATTTTAGTAAACCATACTGATTTTCATGACCCCTTGGTTGATTTCTTCACCGTTTCTCTTCAGATGTCATGTGCTCTTGTGTGGTGGTTCAATGAATCTTCAATTGTCCTTTATTTCCTAATGAAAAAGGATGAAATTTTATCAACAAAACTCCTTCTCTTGCCCACATCTCCCATTTTGCCAGTCAGTTGTTTTTAATTTGTGGTATTTTATGGTATTAGGAACAGCATGTCTTGTGGAACTTTTGATTTATGTTATATATTTAGTTTGCCCACAGACCAGTGGGGCTAAACTGAGAGAAGACTTGGTGAGGCCTGTGTGTTTGCGTTTAAGGTACCCAGCTTTTTTAAAATGAAATTAAGTTGGTACTCCTTAGCAAGCAGAGTGAATTAAATGGTTAATTATTCTTCTAAGGACAAAATATGAACTGTAATGAATTTTTAGCATTTGTTAAAGAGGTAGTGTACAAGGAAAAGTAATTCCAAATTAAAATGAATATAAAATTGAATAAAACAAAATTGTGTGTATTTCAGGATAAATAAAAAGTTGTCTTTGCTTTGTCACATGTCACTCACTAGCAACAAACACGGTGTCAAGGCCTGTTAAATTGGAGGGAATTATTTCAGACAGACTACTCTTGTTGATTAGTCATGGAAAATGAGAACCGTGTGAGTTCCTACATGACTCTTTTTTTTATTTGAAACATCCATTCGTTTGGATGTTTCAAGCTACCTCATTAAAATGACCTTGCACTTGTGGTTGGGAGCTGTGTGCCAGGTAGTTTGGAGTGAGCAAAATTTCCTTTGAATCGTCGTAGTTTTTCAAGCCAGTGGTTCTTTCTATGTGTACACACTGAATAATCCTTATCTGGATAGTTAGAACTGAACTTTGGAGAACTTTTAAGCAGATGGAGCCTTGTTCCTGAATACAGGATCTGGTATAAATTTACTTTGAAATAAGATCAGCTGTAAATTCACCTAGATGTAGGCTTCTTGCAGGTAAAGTTACAGATAACAGATGAACTTTCAGATTCCAATGCGTTGCTCTGGGTTACGTACTATTAGACTACAGGGCTTTATACTAAGAGGTTGTGTTTCTGCACACAAGCTGCACAGATTTATGCATTTGGCATAATCTGACACAATTTCTATACATTTCTAACATGGCAGGGAACTGTACTGCCATCAGTCAGATTGGTGGGTCATCTCAGTTCAATTCAGCCTTTTTTAAACTAGAGTTTGCTGTGCTTTTTAGTCAATTTCCTCTAGTACTGCTGCACTGACGATGTTCCTCAGATGACTGTTGAAATGTTGAAAGGTTTATAACACAATTTAAGATGCCTTGACTGACTGCATCTCAACATTTGAGATGTAGACTATTCACATGCCTTTCTGTGGCCTTCTATACAAATCCATTGTGCTTTGGTGGCCTGTTATGGTTTTATGCAGTGATTGGACATCGTTTCCTACTTGGTTATGTACACAGAACACGTGTTATTGTACACTGGAAATGAAATCTGAAAATGCCTTGGCAAATCACGAGGGTGGATCATACAAAGTAAACTTTAAAGGTTACAGTAATTATCAGGGTGATTGTTCTGATGTAATGATTGCTGACTGGGGAGTGTTTGTGTCACACAGATGAGCACCATGCCGGGCTTGCCAACACGACCCTGTTTCTATGACATCGACCTTGACCCAGTTACTGAGGAGATAACAGGCCTCTTTTGAGCCTCCTCGTGTCGAACAGACTGTGAGTAGGTAAGATGTGCTGTAAATGCTCTGCATGCTAATTGCAATGGTTTAGCACTGGTGTTGCTCAGTGACTGGTTGAGCTTGTGTTTCAACCTTTATATCTATTATAAACCATTTTAAAGTGTGAGTAAATGAACCTGTGTGTGTGTGTGTGTGTTCTCTTTTTTGTGGATTTTTCTCTAGTGATCTTGCCTTTCCAATCATCTCCTGTCTATAACAGAAGCTTGGCTGGTGTGCAGTAATTCTGCTGTACAGGCAGGTAGAGGGTCAGTGCTTTTTTAGATACACCTGAGCCTCCTTTTCCCTCATTCTACACACTTTATTTATAAATTGCACACTCTTTTAAAGGCAGTTGTGTGGGAAGGAAACCCGCTTTTTGTTTTGTTGATTTAGTTTTTTTTCTTGTGTTACTAGATAAGTCTGTAGTTGCACAGTTTAATTTTACTTTTAATTGTAATTGTAAAAACTGATTATGGTTAGTCCTGCCTGTGTGTCTGTGTGTTCAGATTTCAGACTTATTACTGACTGAAAGATGAAAGGTTCTTTTTGTAATTTTGTAAAAAGCCCATGTCTCGGAAGAACTGCTCAGATTCAATTCTGTATTTTAGATATGAGAAAAGAATCATATTGAGTGCACTCAAGCTGATTTGATCTTCTTTAAAACTAAATAAATGTTATGGGTTTTTGTTTGTTTAATTCAGCATTAACATTTTTACATTTATAATGATGAACAGTGTCTTACGCACAATGTGACACAAACAACAGTGAATAACAAGGAACGTCTCAACTGCTGTATGTCCTGAGGGAAACCTGTGACACTTACCTCATCTCTGACACACATCTAAGAATAAATGTACATTTATTTAATCTCAAGTTGTTTTGTT
This sequence comes from Tenebrosternarchus preto, assembly GCA_025802075.1. Taxonomy (NCBI): domain Eukaryota; kingdom Metazoa; phylum Chordata; class Actinopteri; order Gymnotiformes; family Apteronotidae; genus Tenebrosternarchus; species Tenebrosternarchus preto. The sequence goes on along the minus strand of JAOYMR010000017.1, from coordinate 20,368,896 downwards.
TCACTACCATCCCGAAGAATATCTTCAGAAGCAAAACACTACCACTGCCATTTCCACACACACACACACACACACACACACACACACACACACACACACACACATGTTGCATGTTTCTGCATACCACTGTTGTTTCTGACATTCCACATCATCTTATCTGTTATGGCCACTAAGTACAGTGACCATAACAGAGAGGGTGGGGTGGTCTGGTGGAAATGAACACTCAGGCCTTTGTGTGCAGATGTGTAGTAGTAATAGCAGTAGTACTAATTATAGTAGTAATAATAATAGTAGCAATAGTAATCTGCATGTAGTGTAAGCATTAAAACCTGCACGGATTGTGTTGTATATTGCCAGAGCTATTTTGAGTAAAAGTTAAAAACTCAAACTGGTATGTAAAACAACATGAAATTGTCACATTGATGACTGATTCCAGTGAAGTCGTTCCTATAGCTGTTGTTTTTTTTTCTTGAGTGATCACATTAACATATTTGTGTGGCCACATTTTTAATTAAGTTTAATTATGCTTGTAAACAGGATAAGATGTAAAATGTCATGCAAATCCATTAGGGCTCCACAAAAGAGAGGCATCTGCCACTGCTCCAGCTCTTCTTGGTTTATCACTGAACTGAGCCCACCCACACCACTACCAGGAGGCTCAGCAGTGAGGTCTGGCATCCCAGTCTCAACCCCTCCAAGCTTGCTTTTAAAAACGGGCCTCTTTAAACATAAACGCAAACAGCACGCTATACTAACAAGCACCCCGCGGATCCGTACCGGCCAACTCGGTGACTAAGGCCGTAGCCAGCTCCACTGGGGCCATTACTGCATGCTCAGCGACACCAGCTCCATCTGGACCTACTACAGCATCCACCACATCAACCCCTCTTCATCATCAACCACATCAACCACCATCATGGTGCATCACTCCAGCTAATCTGCATTCTTCTTAACTATAACAACTGGCTAACCCTTACAACAAAACCAGAAAGAAAGATCTTAAGGCCTTTAAAGTAAAGCTTAAAGACAACTTTTCAGTGGCAGAAGATGAATCCCAGTGAGCTCAGCCTCTCAAGCACCCACACCCACACACAGGATTGCAAAGTCATCTTCAACATTATTTCAGTATGTAGCCTGCTTCCCTGGAAATGGAAATTTGAAAGGTTCATTCACTGAAAGGTTCGTGCCTGCCGATTCATTAATTTTGTTTAATGACGCTAAAGTTAGGTTTCATCGAAGGTATGTCTCTTTGCAAGAGACAATGTAATACTCCATTAACACTGTGTCTGTAATTAAATCAAATCCAAATCTTGCTCACCTGATCCTGCCTGTTAAGGGCTTGCTAATCTGCTAATTACGTTGAATCAGATATGAAACGGGTGACTAGGTAACAGCAGGGAAACACTCAGCTGTTATTGCTGTGTCCCTCCAGGATTGAAGTTTGACACCTTTGCGTTGAATAGGGGTCAGTGGTGCTGCTCAGGTCTTCTGCCCTTCACGTTCATGTGCAAAGCTCTCCTGCGGTCTTTCCTATGCGGTGCCACACACTCAAATTCATTTTGAGTGTATTTGAGTGTGTGAGGCGCTTTTATCCAAAGCGACTTACAATTGTGACTGAATACATCTTGAGCAGCTGAGCCTTCCTCAGGGGCCCAACAGTGGCAACTTGGCAGAGGTTGGGTTTGAACCAGTGAGCTACCACCGTCACTTTCAAATATACTTGATTTGGAAGCCTGTAAAGCCCTAAGAAGCAAACAGAAGCAGCCACTGCCCACCCACTTGCTTGAGGTTGAAATCTGGCCCCAAACATGTTTTCTATTACGACCCGTGTTATTCTAAGCCGACACGGTTTGTAATTTTCTCCTTGCAGCGAACGGAAATGTGGGCTAAAACCCATTTGGAATTCCATCAGTAACAATGTATGTACCGTTGTTTGTGCGCAGGTGGAGAAGGCTATGTTCAAACTGTAAAAGACCTCCCAAGGATGCCGTTATGTGAAGTTGCTCGAAACCAGCAGATACATTTTTGGTTTGTCCACCAGAGTTCTCCAAGTGCTAACTCAATGACCATGTTAGTGGCTTCACTGTTCTTCTCCACTGTGTTCTGGGAAGGTGACACTGGCTGCTGTTACAACGTCTATGCATGTAACAATAACATGTCAGGCATGTGAGAAGTAATTAAATGTGATTTAAGTCAGCCAGCTGTAAGTTCTGAAAAGTGCTTTAAAAAAGTGCTTTTGTCAGGTGAACAAAGATAACACTGGGTAATAGATGCCAAAGGCAGAACGATTCTAGTATAAAAGGTTCTAACTTTTGTTGTTGTTGTTGACTTAGACTAGATATCTTTAAAAATTATTAAGGGTCAGTTACTGTTCAGGAACAGTTCATATGAGATGCATGCCTCAAAAGCTTATCCATGCTTAGCTGCTGGAGTGAGGCCATCCTAAATGTACCAGAGAATTACAGTCTTCTTTCAGAGTTCTGATTTTCTATTTGTTCTGTCACTAGATCCTTTAAAAGGTTGTTTTATGAATAATGGCTTTTCGTAGCATGAAAATTCCTTTATTTTGTGTTTACATTTAGGGAAACTTTTGTACAGTCATTTTTTTTTACATTTTTCTGGAAACATTTATAGCTGATGCCAAAATTCTAAATGCCCTTCCAAAACAAATCAAAAAAACATTTCATTTAATTTGATGTGATTTTAGGTATATTTTGTTGCAGTTCTTATGTTTGTAATCAATAATGAAATTACTGATACTGATTTTCTTTTTATTTCGAATACATTTTTATTTGGTATTACATCACAATCAATGTTTTCAGTGTCACTCAAGTACAGGATCTGGAAAGCCAGAGGCATTCCTGACACTCAAAAATAAAAAGTGTGTAAAAGTGTACAGTAAGATTTTCCTTTCCCACCTGCCCCCCTGCCCACCCAGACCCACAAATGTATGGCAATTCTAATATTAAGAACATGCACTAAAAGGAGGGGGCGTGTCTTTGTGGACACTCAGTCGATGTTAGATGTTTAATGTGGTTTGAGTATCACCAGCAGGCAACTCATTAGATCATCATCATACTGCAAAAAGGAGGAGCGTGTTTTCCCGATTATTTTCTATTCGGTATCTGTTCAGTACAATCCTACAATGTCTGCTAAAGAAAGCAGTGAGAGGTTTTGGTTATAGACACAAACAGGGTATATCTGAGAGAGTTGTAACAATGCCAATCCAGAATTTTGGTACATTTCCAAAACACATGGATTAGATCAGATGGTAACACAAACAATTTACATCATTAGACATCTTGGCAAATTTACGTTACTTATATGAGCATGTTGAAGAATTTTAAAGTGAGGTTTATTAACTTGAACATGGGCCACAAAATGTTTTCACACAGGGCAATACTAACCACAATAAAGAAATACCATAAATAAAGACAATAGTCAATATATATATATTGTAATACCAGAAATAAAGTCAACATGTACAAAATAATTAATGTCCAATTCAGGATAGTTACTCTCACAGTAAATACAGAGTACAAATAATATATAAAAAGATATTTACAATACTACCAGTGAAGCAAACACATGTGAAAACGGACAATGTGCACAGAAGCAGGTGGTGCCAGAACGGGTGTGGTGCCAGAAGGCGTGTGGTGCAAGACCTTGTGAGGGAGAAGTACCATGAGCAGGGGTGTGCTCTCTGGAACGTGGCAGGAATCCGGAGTCCACAGAGCGACTGTCCAGTGGAGGTCAGTTGCCTGACGGTCCAAGGGTAGCGACTGTCCCTGAGTGTATGACCACTAGTCTGGACGCTCGACTACTGCCAAGCAGTGGTGCGCTGGGAGGTGCAGCAGGTCTGTTTGCTCCCTTGTTGTGAAAGGCAGTGAAGGTCCAGGCATGGCCTGGGTGGGGGCAACTACAGGGCCTTGTTCACTAGTTGTTGGTGCAGACTGTGATGCTGAAGGTCACTGTGCCCTCCGGCCTGATGAAACTACAGCCTTTTCAGTAAGTGCAGGCATTCTTATGATTTTCTGATGATGTGAGAAGTTTTGTATGTTTTATCACCCAGTGTGTAATAAATTCACAGGCCATTTATTATTAAAAGCCACATGTCTATCAGACCACTTCTCAGAACTAGCTTGTTTATCTTTGTTCTGTTTTGAGGTAACGTTGGGGGGGGGGGGGGGGGGGTTTTATGTTATATTTTTAAAAAAAAAAAATAAAAAAAACAATATTTTTAATTGAAAATTAATTTTTTTTATTAAATTAAAAT
>JAOYMR010000017.1:20336059-20349194 GCA_025802075.1 Tenebrosternarchus preto | reverse complement strand
CCCCCCCCCCCACACCCACCCACATATAGATATATATATATATACACACTCAACAGGCACATTCTCCTGAACTGGTTTCTCCTTCCACATGAAGGGACATTACAAATTACTGGTTGTTAAGAAGCTCTTGATCTGAAAGGGTTCGTCACACTTCTTGTTGTGAGTCTCATTTTCCATCCATCCATACTGTGAAAAATATCTGCCACATTATGACACCCTGAAACGCATCAAAGGTGAAGTTCTTGGGGTGTTAAAAGGGGAAATATTGCAGGATCATAAGAGAAGAAGTGTTGCAGATTCAAATTTCTCAGAAAATGTTTTATCAATAAATGTGGACATGGTGTCAGCAAACTGGTTAATTAACACTGATTCTTTGGAGCTGCCAGATGTTTTGATGGCTGAGTCATAACTGTTACAGGTCATAACTGTTACAGGAGTCATAACTGTTACAGGAGTCATAACTGTTACGGGCATCAAGGTGACTTCATTAAGCATCTGTCAGAACTGTGCGTGACCCATACAGTATGTTGACATCAACAACTGCAGAAAGTGAAAAAAAAAAAAAAAACAGGGAAGCCAAGAACAAAGCAAGTGCAGAAGGAGTTCAGAGCACTCAGGAAATTGCTAAGGGTTGAAGAAGGAGTGACGTAGGCAAACCAGTGCTTTTCCTGCATTGAATTCTTATGCTTCCGGAGAGAGCTAGAAGAATGATTGGCTGAGGTGGAGAATTTGCAAGGGCACATAAGTGCGATGTGATTTAGTTTGGGAGGGAAATACATTGAAATCCTGCAGGGAAGTATTACAGGCCATGTGGCACAGAACAAACAAGGCAAAGAGAGAGAGAGAGAGGGAGAGGGAGAGTACTCTGATCCTGGGTAGATTTGCACTGAGCAGCCATTTCCTTTTCCTCCCATTATTTCAACATGTCTCTGAGCTCGAGGGATGCATGCACACACACCAGGGTGTGTGTGAGAGCGTGTGCTTGTACGGTTGTAATGATGTCACTCTGTCCCGTCCAAGCCCCAAGCCCAGCATGGAGCCCAGCTCCCCCTGTTCCTAACCAGAGAGGCCCACGCCCCAAACCTTACATTCCTTGATTCTGTCATGTTCTTCTGATGCTAGAGATTGTGTGGGCGTCGCTCACGGTTACGCTAAGCCACACTCTCCGCAGAGGCCGACCCAGCCTCGTTAGGACACCTCGAGAGGGTCCTGGTGGAAGTGGACGGGCATGTCTGACTGTAGAATGATTCACGCAGGAAGAGCAATCAGGAACCATCTATCGTCTTTGAGGGATCTACATTATAGTTGACCCTTCTGATTCACCCATGTGTACTGGACTGAATGGAGTGTGAGGGCACTCTATGTACTAAATTCCTTTCTGCTCGAGTCACTGGGAATTAAGAGGCTTTTTGACTGTGTCACATCCCTTACATCTGAGTTTGATCGCGCCTTTATATCCCCAGGAAGTTAGAATATGGCCTCTCATTGTTTATTCATGACACGTATAATTAATAGTTAAAATCATTTTTATTATATGAATGCGTGTGTTTGCACGTTAACTTCTACGAATTGAAAATGGCCATGTATGGTGCTAAGAGATGCAGGCCGTGGAATAAAAGAATGGAACATCCCTGGAAATGGAATTAGCTTTTAGGAAATTGTATGAAAACCTAGAAAAGAAGAAGAATACGGACTTTTATTTGTATCTGAATGTCTTCCAACACTTCCTTGAGGTTTGCACTGAAATATTTGCCTAAACAATGGGCCCCATGTTTTGTATTGTGGATGTGCATTAAGATTTCATGTCTTTTGTCTCAGAGTCTTTTGTCAACATGCAAATACCCTCACATTCAAAGCCTGGTCAGTGGTCTGGAGTATGTCTGAACGACCCAGATCCGCTGGACTTAGGGCTTTTATCACTCTTTAGGAAAAAAGATATCACCTGGAATTTGCACATTCCAGCAGAACAATGCCAAGGTGTGAGATCCCTGATTAACACATTCCTCCGCAGCGCAGTGAAGCAATGTTCCTTAAGTCCGTCTACTAGTAGACAGGACATCTGCCGAAATCTGGATTTCTGAGTTTATGTGTACTTAAAGTGATTTGTTACTATTTAGATACCCCTATCAAGCTCTTGGAAGGTAAAGACATAGTTTAATGTGGACAATTAGTGCTATTAATTAGTATCTCTAGAGGCACTGTCCATCTGTATCACCTATATGTAGTCAAGAAGGTATATACAGTATGTCTTAGAAATGGTTTATGTCAGTATGAAGTAGATTTTAAGTAAATGTTTGATCAAATTTAAGTTAAATTTAAGGTAATGAGTGTATATCTCTGAAATGCTATATGCTGTTATGGTTCATGGTGCTACAATAAATTTCATGAATGAGAGTCATGGACCCAGTTAGGATTCAGACACTGTTAGTGGCGTCACCCATGAGAGAGTGGAGAAAGAGATCATTTCACATATGAAGAGATACATAGTAATGTTAAGAGATGTGGCAGGAGCTAGTAGAAATATGGGAAAGGAAGATATAGAGACGATGATAAATATGTTTTTTTAAACGTATTTCTTGATATAGTACATTTAACAAACGTTAATAAAGCAGTAATCTGTGATCTTTCAGTTTCTGAGAGGGAAAAGTTAGTGTGCAAGCACAGTAGTGTTGCAGGCGGGAGCGGTGGAGAGGGGGTGGTGGAAAAGGAAGCACCATTCAGAAGACGAGAGGGGCACAGACAGCTGAAGAGACGCTGGGAGGGGTCTGCTGGAGTGCAGAGGGAGGGGGGGGGGGGGAACGGGGAGGGCCCACACGGGGCTGTGTGTGTCAGCGCCTGTTGAAATGTGTGTCACCCACCTTCTCTGCTCATTGTAACCCAGAAACTCAGAGGAGGAGACACTTGCCCTTGACGAGAGTTCACGAAAGAGAAGGAGAGAAAGGGGCCTGTAACATAAAAAAACCAGCCCACTGTTTTTACGGCCGTGGAGATAGACAGAGACAGCAGCTTTTACAACAGGAAATTCTAACCAGTGTCTCTATCAGAGTTTAATTTCAAGATTATTGGTTTGTGTGCTAATTTTTGTTCTAGGGAAGGCTTTTCCAAATGTTTGGAACGATAACTTTAACAGGTAAGGTGCATCTTCTTATGTTATAATTGGTTGTCACTTCTGTTTCTCATGCGTTGCCTCAGGTTGATGTTTGTGGTTTGCAACATGAAAAGCTCCATAAACCTTTAAGTAATACGAACCAGATGAGCATTTTGTACTGCTTCTGAGTTCTGATAGTTGGCCTTCTTGCTGGGTCATAAAGAGCTTTGTGTTTCTGTAGACCACTTATGGCCTTGCTGACTAATGTAATGAACTCTGGGAGAGTGAACATCATTGTAGTATCTAAATGATGATGCTCAGTTGGGGCCATTGTTATTTTAAGGGCGTGGTAGTCCATAACTGTAAACCAATACATCATTTGAGAAGGCAGTTTAAAACTTCACAGCTGTTCCCCTTTGCCACAGCTACGGTTTTACTTCATTAATGTTTTAAACGCCACTTCTTTCCTACTATAGCAAAAGACTTTCCTGTTATTTTTGTGCTTTGTAAGAGTTTCTAAAGTGGATTTATTTAATCAAGTAGTGTCATTTTAGAATTTAGAAACATTGGTATTTTAAGGCAGTTTTTTTTTTGTGAAATAACAGACCTGAAAATGACTTTCTGATTATAAAGCAACATTTCTGTCTCTACACTGGGACAAAGGTGAGTCGAGTTGAAACAGACCATGTCCATTCACAAAAAAAAAATCAGTTCCAGAAAAGACTGCAATATTCACTATAAGCACATGTTTCTAACCTTACTGTTCTGAGTTTGTATTTTATTGTCTGTATTTATATGTAGCACGATCACATGTATCTTCAACGACTGCCTGTTGTAAATACATACACTATATATGTACTTCAAAAGAGCTGGTGGGTCGTTTGGAATTTTAATGAGTTTTCTAAGGCTTCACATCTTAGCCAGGATCCTGAAAGCCTCAGCGGGTGGGGTGTAAAAATAAGGAATTGATTACCTGTTGCAGATGACTGGTAACCATGTGAATTGGTTCTTATCTCAAAATTATCCAAAGACTCTTAAAAATCTCAATCTTTTAACCTGAATGCCAGCATTGCTGAGAAGTTCATAAATAGTGACTGTTTATGTCTTCTAGATATGTGTGTCCAAAACATATCAAGCTTGTGGTTAACTGTTTTGATAGCATTGTTGAAATTTATTTGTCCTATACTTGGTGGTTAGTTTGTATCAATGGAGCCACACCTCCCGCTCTGGGAGGGGGGGGGGATTCAGAATTTTGGTCAAGATGTTACGTAATCATCCCATAGGTGAATGGGGGTGTGGTCACTTCGCCTGGGCACGGGGCAGATAAAGTGTTGGGACTGGTGTGGTGTGGTGCAGGTAAACTGCACTGTTTGTGAAGTGCCATCAAGACTCCAGCTGCTTCTGCCTCAAAGACCCAGTTCTCTAATTAATAGACCCCAGTTTCATGCATCTATTTGCGAACGTGACAAACGGAGGGGAGAATAGTGCACTCCACTGTGCCCTCTCCCACCCCCAACCTCTACCACCTACAGTTCAGATAACATAATACCCCCTTACCTCCTCCTCCTTCCATACTATACAAGCTACCATAAACAAAGAGGGGATCAAATTACTTAGTCACACTTTAGATACCAGCCACAGATGTGAACTGGCTGGTGACTGGAGCACATGAACCGACGCATTTTGTATTTTCTCTTTCTCTCTCACACGTGAAGAACATCAGAGCAATTTTAATTGTTACCATGAACATGCGAGTGCATCTGTGTGTTTTAGACTTTCGATCCTGACGGAGATAAACTTCCCTTTGTCATTACCTAAATCACAGGTTTACTCCATTTACAGAGCAAAGCTTGTCAGATCTTTGTGGTTGTTTAGATGCTTAGCTAACACTCCAAATGGCTTTTCCTTTAACCACAACCACTAAAGAGAAACCTGTTTGCATAATGTTGAATGTTTTTCCACTTATCTTTGAAGCTTTGATGCCTCCCAAAACCCATAACTGTTTCACTAACAATGACATAGATGGCATGACAGTGTAACAACTGCTCTGACAATAACAACTATGTGAGAGTTTTAATCCCACCCATCTCTCTCTCTCTCTCTCTGTCTCTCTCTTTCTCTCTCTCTCTCACACACACACACACACACACGTAAATGTAAAAAGGTTTTGCTTCTTATATACATTGTAATGACCCTCACACCACTCCTTGGTCTTTTCAAATGTCAGTGCAGTTAGATTGTGAAAGTCGTATCAATCTTATTGTCAACTTCACATATTGTGCTTTCTCTTAGTGACGTATCCAGGGCTCTCGTCATGGTTATTTAAGTTTTGGGATGGACAATGGTATGGGGGGGTGCCCATGCATTTTAACCAAGCTGAGAGAAGCCAGGGACCCATTGTGTGAACTGGGGGCAAAACAATGCAGTCTTTCCTAACTGAAGTTAAGGCTTTGGGGGTTTTTTCTCTGGGGGATGGGTTGCTGAATGGTGGGGGATGTGACATCTCCCCAGTCACTTGTGGTGGTAGCCTTAGTTTGGGGTTTTTGGTTAGCTACGGCTTGGTATACATATTCAATTATGTGTTATTATCTGTGTTATCTGTGAGAAATTGCAGAGAACAATCCTGATATTCTATTAATATCTGATGATGTGTGTGGTGTCCTTTTAATGTAGCAACAAGATGTGGAATTTTTTTTCTGGAGAAAATCTATGGTTTGTGTGTGTGAGTGTGTTTATACTCTCATCATGTTTGTATGTGCATATGTGTGAAAGAAAGAAAATATATATGAATGTCTTGTTGGTCAGTAATGAATCAAGTAATGTGATATCCTTGTGTTAAAATGGGGTTTTTAGAGTTATTGGGTAGGTTTTGGACCTCAGAGTAAGACCAAACAGAGCCAGATGTGAGCATTGCCCTAATGTAAGAGTGACAGAGGGAAACTAGGCCTCCTGAAGCCCTTCGTAGCCTGTGAACTGAACTGCCCCTCTCCACCTCACACACCTCCCTATACACTCCACCCCACTCCTGTCAAAACATAGATGGACATTGCAAGAATGTGTGTGTGTGTGTGTGTTAGTTACTGTTTTCGCTCACCTGTCACCATGCAGACATATGTCTACTCTGTCTGAGAGACTGCATTGATACACTAAAAGCAAAAAATTACAAAAAGACTATAATTTTTTCTTTCATGTGTTTGCTGATTTTTCACCACATTAGGTCACCAGTATTATCAAGATTTCTGGCAGTGGTTTAGTAATTGTGAAACATACAACAGAAATTCCCCCAAAAGGCCTTGTAGAATTATTCCACAGGCTGTGTTCTTGGCTCAGAGGAAAGATCAGCAAATGTAAAGCTGTGATAGGATTGCTTGATTGAATCTTTACAAGGGGTGAAAGTATTTTAGGGATTTATACAGCTCTGCTGCTCTTATTTCCTACAGATGTTTCAGACTTTCATCTTGAATGAATTATATCAGTGAATCGTGTACGGTACTTTACTTTTATTGCTTTGGTTTGTCACTGGTCATTGATTTAGGGTTAAACGATTGAGATTAGCCAGAAGAGTGACAGTAGATGTTAGTTATTACGATCACTTCTTTAAGTGATATTGTATGTATTGACATTTTTGGGTGATGATTGTTTTATAGAAATTAGATGGTGCTGAATATTGATTAAATTGTTCACTGATCTGATATAATTGAAACAGCATCAAGCATGCAGGTCACCATTAAACATGGTATTCATGGTTGGCTTTGTTCTTTATTTATTTGTAGTTGGCCAGACTGATGCCACACCCCAGAAAGAGGGCAGTCCTGAGACAATCGAGGTGCTCCAGGATGAAGTCTCCCCTCAGGTTAATGGAGAGCAGGGGGAAAGTGAATGTGTTAATGCAGATAAAACCACAGCCGTAGAGGAAAAGGTGGTGGAGGAGAAACCAACTGAGGCCAATGAGGTAGGCTTCAAGAAGATTTTCCGCTTTGTTGGCTTCAAGTTCACACTGAAGAAGGACAAGAACGAAAAGACAGAGCCAGTGCAGCTGCTGACAGTGAAGGAAACAGAGGACGGTGCTTCAGAAGCTGTTGCTGTGGAAAGCAAAGAAGAAACAGTGGAAGGAAAGCCAGAGAAAGAAAACATACAGGATGCAACAGAGACAGAAAAAGAGGTCACTGCTAAAGAAACTGCTGATGTACAAGCAGCAACAGATCTGCCCGAAACTGCTGTTCCAACAGAGACCGTGACGGATAGTGCTGCGGCACCAGAAGAGACCCATGCTGAGCAACCAGGTGAAGAAGTGGCAACAGCTCCAGAGAAAGAATCAGAGGTGCAGGCTGAATCCCCCACCAGCCCATCTTCTCAAGAGGCACAGTCCTCTTTCAAAAGGTTCTTTACCCAGGGAATTTTCTCTAACCTGCGGAAAAAGACAAGCTTCAAAAAGTCCAAAGAGGAAGAACCAGTGAAGGAGAAGTCTGCTGAGGAAGATATAAAGGAGACTGATGAGAAAGCAGAGGAGGTGGCAACAGAAAAGGACCAAGTTAAAGATGATGTAGAAGAAGGGGCAGCTGATAAACAGGTAGAGAAATCGGAAGCTCCAGACGAGATTAAAGCTGAAGCTAGTCAAGAAGAAGCTTTGACTACCACAGAGGAACCAAAAGAGGAGGAGCCAAAGGTGCAGGCCACAGTGGCAAGTGAGATTGAAGCACCGAAGGCTGAACCAGTTGCTCAAACTTGTGAAGATACGGACACCATTGTTGCTGTCGACAGTGAGGAAGCCAAACCCATTGACGATACCACACCTGCTGATGACAAACCAAGTGACTCTGCAGAGGGGCAGCAAAGTCCTGAGAAATCTCCTACTGATGTAACCACTGAAGCAGAAGTTCCTTCACCCCAAGATAAAGTCAAAACTCAGGGAAGCCCACTGAAGAAGCTGTTCACAGGAGCAGGGTTAAAAAAGCTGTCCAAGAAACAAAAGGGCAAAAAGGAAACAGAGTCAAAAGTTACAGAATCTGGCGAACAGGTGGTTGAGCAGATCCAGTCAACTGCTGAGGCAGCTGAGGCTCAGAAACATGACAGCGGGCCCTCATCTCCAGAAGAATCAGGTGAGCACATTGTAGAAGAAGCCCCTCAAGCCGAGGCTGTTGTGGATGGTGAAGTTGAGGCAGTTACCTCTGACAATGAGAAGAAGAAAGAGGGTATCCTTCCTTGGGCATCTTTCAAAAAATTAGTCACTCCAAAGAAACATGTCAAAAGATCCTCTGAAAGTGAAGATGAGGCACCTTGTGACAAGCCCAAGTCTGCCACGTTATCCTCAACAGAGAGTGCTACCCTTGATGATAAAACTGAGGAGCCAAAACCAAGTGATGAAGTAAATGATGAACCTAAGGATGAGTCACAGATTGAATCCAAGACTGAGACAAAGGCTGAGAAGGCTGAACAAAGCATGGAGGAGCCAAAGAGGAAAATGGACACATCTGTTTCCTGGGAAGCCCTTATTTGTGTGGGTTCAGCCAAAAAGAGGGCCAGAAAAACCTCAGATTCTGATGATGAAGAAACTAAGATTGAAGAAGAAGTGCAGCAGTCTGGAGAAGAACAGGCTAAGACTACAGAGTCTCCTCTCACAAGCTCCCAAGAGGCAGAACGTGAAAATGTGGCCTCATCTCCAGAGCCAGAGGGAGAGCTTGTCTCAACATGGGAATCCTTCAAAAGGCTGGTAACTCAACGAAAGAAACCCAAAGCAGAGGACAAATCTGATGAAGCCTCAGGCCCAGAGCAGACAATATCTGACACTGAAATCCCCAAAGAAGAGTCTTCCTTTTCCCTCAGAAAACTAATTCCCCGCAGAAAGAAGAAGTCTGTCAAACAAGGACAGGTGTCTTCTGATGTTGGATCTGGAGAGGAGGACTCTGACACCCCAGCTGTGGTGCCTCTGTCAGAATATGATAATGAACAACCAGACAAGGATGTGGCTGATGAAGTCAAGACAGATGAGACAAAGACAGAGATCACACCAGTCACTCCTGCAAAAGTTTCAGCTGAAGATAGATCACCATCTTGGATCTCAGCTACTGTGGAGGATAATGAAGATGAAGCTCGAGGAAAGCAGTTAAGCGATATACCCGAAGAAGGAGATACAGCTGCTACACCTAAATCAGCTGACAACACCATTGCAGAAGACATTGTAGATTTCACATCTGAAGCTATTACTGCTCTTGAGCCTGCAGAAGAAACTGAAATGGTCTCTGCTATGTCACGTATCACAGCATCACCTGTTACATCTGGTGAAACTACACCAGTTCCAGGAGATGTTGTGGTGCAGAAGGCTGAAACTGTGGGATCTATTAGTGTTACATCAAGTACCATGGCTGTCACAGTAACCGAGGAGCAGAAAACAATTATTCCTGCCTCTAGTAGCACACTCCAGGTTGAGTCAGCCATCAAGGATGAAAATGTGTTGGTTGCTCAGGAGAAAAGTGAAGCCACAGCCATTTGCACTGGCCTTGACACAAGTGAAATAAAAGGTGTGGAAGAGGAGAGCCCTTTGAAGGCTTCAGTGGAACCTGTCACAGCAGTTGGCAAAGCACTGTCCATGGAAATTGTTGAAGAGCAAACCATAAAACCTGAGGAAGCTGGAGTGGCACAGGACTTTGTTTTCGAGGCACAGGTAAATGAAGTTCAGATGGAGTACAAAGAAGAGCCACAAGTACCTGTAGAAAATGCTGTAGATAATGCAGCAAAGGTAGAGGCAGTGAAAGAGACATCAGAAACTGAGACTGTAAATGAGTTCCAGCAAGCAACAGCAGTCAAAGTGGCTGTAGTAAATGCCATTCAACAGGAGGCAGAGATTCTTGAAGAACCAGTAGTGTCAGTAAAGATTCTAAAAGAGGAGGCTGAGGGTTCTATTGAGCCAACTCTAGAAGAATCAGTCTGTGTTCAGACTGTGGAAGTCACTGAGGTTGCATCAGCAGAGGATGTAGTAATGGTAGCATTAGAAGAAGTAACATCCTCATTAGCAGATGAACCTGTGACCGACACAACTGAGTCTAAAGAAGATACCACTCCTGTTGCACCTCCAACAAAGGAATCTGCAGTGACAGAAGATATTATACTTGTTAGCCCAACCTCAGAATCTACACCAAAAGGAGAGGTGAAAGATGAGACTGTTACAAAGGAAGTTCCAGTCATTGTCACGGCAGGTGATTGTGGAATTCAGGATACTGTGAAAGAAGTTGATATTGTCTCAGCAAATGTCGTAGTTGAGAGGCACGTTGAAGATGCTGCTGCACTTGTTGAAGTGTGTGAAAAGGCTGAGGAAGAGGATTCACATGCAATGCATGCAAAGGAAGAAGAAGCAATTCAAGAGCAGAGCACTGTCATTGTGCAGGAAATCATTCAGAATGTTGTTGAGAACCTTGATGAATCAAACATTGAACAGTTACCTGGAAAGAGTTGTATCACAGTGGCAGAAGAAGCAACAAAGCCTGAAGAGGTTCCAACAGCTTCTGAAAAGTTGGAGGACAAAACCACAACAGTCATTTCAGCTGAAGAGGACAAACTTGAAACAGATGTACCAGCAGGTGACATGGCAGTTCCAGAGGAGAAACCTGTAGATGTACTAGTCCATGAAGAAAAAGCTGATACAGTTGATTTAGCAGCCCAAGAGGGAAAACTTATAGCAGAAATAATAGTTGAAGAAGAAAAACTTCCAACAGAATCCATGTCTGATAAGCCCATCACACCTGAAACTGATGGCAGAGATGATGAAAAACAAACTCAGGTCATCATTGAGAGCTCACCGCAAGTAGTCAGTGAAGCCATTTCAGGCCTGGTTGCAGGTGTGATTACAGATGAAATCAAAGCTCAGCATGAGGAGGTTTCTACAGTCTCTACGGATGCCATGCAAGAAGGTACATATGTAATAAAGCAGGAAGGGAAGCCGGAGGAAGTTGAAAAGAAGGTAGAAGAGGAAGAAACCGTTGGTAAGAGCACAGAACTTGATGGAAAAAGTGGAGCTGAGAAAGATCTAAAGGAAGTGCCAACAGAAAACCAGAAGGTATCTACAGACACATTAGCTGCAGAGGCTTCAGCACCAGAGGAAAGCTGTGAAAGAAGGGAAGCAGCCCCTGTTGTGAGCACAACACAAGCACAGGCCATAGAAGAACAGTGTCAGCAGGTACAAGACATACAAACTAAGACAATGATGGAAATTAATGTTGGAGTCATAAATGTAGTGGATACCAGTGAAGAACCAGTCAAAGACACTGAACCAATCATAAAAGAAGACCACCAAGAACCACTGGAAGATGGAGCTCAAGCAGTCTTGGATGAAGCTCAAAAGAATATTTCAACACAGGACATGAAAGGCCAGAAGGGATCCGGAGATGCTGCCTGTCAAAAGACAGATGCTGAAGCCGGTGAGGTGAAAAAGGCTGTTGAAGAGGATGCCATTAAAGAAGTGGTGACTCAGGAGGTGGGACATAAGATCGACCCTATCTCCACAGAGACTACAACGGTGTCATGAGCTAGTGAGTATTTTACCTTATCTAAGAATCTTTAACTCTTAGGTAACTGACACATTTTTAGTACAAATGCATATGGTAATCCTCTCTGTGATGTTTTTCATCTACTATCAGTTCAACAATGAAACAGAAAGAAAACATGTAAAAACTTTTACATTTAAACTAAAAATTAAATGACTATATGCATGTTTCACATGATTACATGTACTAAGAAAGGACATCTCAAGGGGAAATCTTTTTCAAGGAAGGTGAAAAACAAAACCTTAGTTATTGTTCTGAATTCTTTAGTTAGACCATTACATTTTCTCATGGGTCCTTTTTAAAAACATCAATGGACTTTAGTTTTTATTAGCGGCGGATTTGTCAGCTCGTGAAATGAAAAAGCTTTTGTTCAAGGAACAAGTAACCAAGGGACCTTTGATATCAAAGCAAGAATGCCGCTGCCTGCTCCTTCACTTTGTAGGCTGCCTCTAACAGTGAAGCCGTGTGAAGGAGAGATGAACTTGTGCTGAAAGACTGATTATAATTCCCCCCTCCCCAAAGCACACACTCCTTTTCTCTTGCCTTCATCAAAGCTTTCTATATGTAGTCAAGGAACCATGTCTAAGGACCATCTTTGAATTAGATGAGATACATTTGAGAACACATTTGTAGCATTTAGTCTCATGAGAAGATGAGATCTTGTCTTCCAACACTAACAATTGTCTACAAATTTACCTCGCCTCGCATTATATTTAATATTTTGGTTCATGAGAACGATTAAAAGAAAACGCAGTTCGGGTGAAATCGATGTCAAACAGGGCTAAAGCATGAGAACGGAGGGTCAGAGAAGGCGAGGATGTCTGCTCTCCTGAACGAATGGAGACTGGAGGACGAGGTGGAGGAGATGGGCGTGTCTGTTAAATTTTTGATGAGTCCTAATGCAGCACTGCAGTGGAACAGGGGCGGATGAAATGTAGTAACACGGTGGGGGGGGGGATGTTGGTGCAGGAAAGTCTCCCTCCCTTCTGTTTTCCTCTCAATTTCTCTCTCTCCCCCTTCTCTCTCTCTCTCTCTCTCTCTCCACACACACACACACACACACACACCTCCCCCACTTTTCTTTTTGCTGTAGTGATTCTTGCTGAGTCATAAACACAGTACGCCTGGGGGGGGGAGTTGGTGGGAGAGGGAGGAGACCAAAAGAAAGGTGGGTGTGATGAAGGGAGGGTCTGTAGAGAGGAGAGAAACACAAACGTTCTGCAGCAGCTATGAACTGATGGATATGGTACAGTAGGAGAGTGTTAGCTGCAAGATGGAGAGAGAGAACGGCAGTGATAGTGTATCTTAGTGCTTACATCAGCACAAAGAGAGCCATTACAGTTCTACCTCACAGCCTACAGTTCTACCTCACAACCTACAGTTCTATCCTCACAACCTGAACAGTCCGTGTTCATTACAGTTCTACCTCACAGCCTACAGTTCTACCTCACAACCTGAACAGTCGTGTTCATTACAGTTCTACCTCACAGCCTACAGTTCTACCTCACAA
>JAOYMR010000017.1:20313618-20332205 GCA_025802075.1 Tenebrosternarchus preto | reverse complement strand
TCAGGTCTCTAGAAGGTTACTTCAAGACCAGTTAGGTCTTTAGAAGGTTTCTTCAGGAGTAATCAGGTCTCTAGAAGATTTCTTCAAGAGTAGTCAGGTCCCTAGAATATTTCAGTGCTTTGACAGCAGCGGCAAATGTCACCGGCAATCGAACTGAACTATGAATAAACAGTAAGCAACAACAAATTGCAAAATTAAAGTCAGACCAAAATATCAATAAAGACTATACGCAGAGACAACAAATGTACATACACTTGTGCTACACTAAAATTGATTATAGTCTACGCTGAATGCATTTTGCAATATACAACATTTGCAATATAAAATATTCTTTGTAAATATAGTACTGTGTATAAAATTAGAAAAGTTCATATCAAACTCAAAAATAAGGGCTTCAAAAACATTTTCAAGCAAATCATTGGATTGGCAAATAAAGACTGACATTGCTATTGACAATAAAAACTTCAAGCTCAGATATTTACACGTCTAGGATCATCCAGAGCATCTTCAGACAACAAACGCATTATGTAACAGATTAAAATAGGATGGTGAAGAAGAACAAACCTGCACAACTGTAAACATTAACACCAGTTGCAAGGCTAGAGCCAGTTAATGGAGATGAAGGTGGCATTTCTTGTTGTGTGGAAAAGTCTAAAGGTCAATAACAACAAACTAGGACATCCTGCAAATATTGTGTGGTTAAGTTACAATCAATGGGTAAATGAAATACATTATTGGTGTGTTGGCACAAAAAAAAAAAAAAAGGGGGGGGGGGTGTGATTAAAAACACTCAAACATGCAACTATGAGTAATAAACTGCCATTCAGGTAACAGATTGACATTCAAGTAATCAAATCATTGCATCATTTCATGACTCCTTGTCTTTTGATTAAGTTTTGCTTCAAATGGGATCTTGTTTGTTTATGAAGTGTCTTAAGTAATGGAAATAATTTCACAGAACTACAGTGATACAGTAAGCAAAACTGCTTTGAGGAGAACATATAACTTGAAGCTACTGGATTTTCAACCACAATAGAAAAATGTGTGGTTTGAGCTGGATTTATTTTTGACAAAGTGACAGAAGGAAGTCTGTGTTGGGGAGGGACTGGTGTGTGTGTGTGTGTGTGTGTGTGTGTGCGCGTGTGTATCTGTGTGTGTTTAAACATCCATTTATCCATGTTAAGGTAATCCAGTACAACACGTCTGCCCAAAAGGCTTAAAATAAGCTCCACACTTTAGCTGCCCAAGAGACGAGATACTGGGTGTTACCAAAAGAAACTAAATATAACAGACTTATAATAAGGGAAACAGACTTTGGCCAATGACGACGATGACAATATTAAGTAAACAGAACATTGTAATGGATGCACTTAATGACAATAATTTCATAAAGTCATAAAGGTTTAGATGACTTAAGGTTTTTGTGCCAGCACAGACTCAAAAGGTATTAGAGAACTTTTAATCTGGTCAGGTCAACCCACCCACCCAATAATGGAAATACACATTATAGTTAGGCTGCCGTTCACACCAGAAGTGGCATTATTGCGATTCAATTCGTCTTCTACTTCTTCCTGTTGGCAGTTGCAAAGAGGAAAAGCTTAAACCACAACTTACAACATGTGAACGGCTTAACCACTCAAATTACAAAAGTAATAGAACATATATATATATATATATATATATATATATGTGTGTGTGGTATAATAAAGATATTTCAGTTTCCTGCTTTTTGATTTTTAAGAGCATATAATGCTAAAAGCATTAAATTCAGTAGAAAAAGAGATTCCAAACATGCACATTACTCATTTTCTCATCTATATCATTAGCTTCATCAGGATGACCTCAAAAAAGTGACACATTTAGAGAAAAAGGAAAATCATTTATTGGACGCCTGGAATCATTCCACCAAGACCTCCTCAGTTTTGATGGCTGTTACTAATGGTCCGCCACTGGACGAATCAGACCCCTCATCTTTGGCCACTTTGTCGTTATTTAATCCACTGACCCCCATGCCCAAAACACTTCCATCTGAGAGCGCCCCCTGGTTGAAGCAAAGGTGCTTGATCACTTCATTTGGACTGGAGAAGGTCATTTCACATACGTTGCACTTGTAAGGTCTTCCCGAAGAACCGAGGAACAGCGCCTCCATCTGGCTGGAGTCGTCTGCAGCGCACAGCTCCATGCTCTGCCGGTCTACCATGGTGTAGGCGGAGTCTGCGCCCTGGCTCAGGCAGACGTGGCGCGCCGCCTGATTGGCTCGGCAGAAGCTCTTGCCACAGGCACTGCAGCGGTACGGTTTACCCGTGTGGATGTACATGTGCTCCCGCCAGTGGCTCTTCTGGATGAACTTGCGCCCGCAGGTGGAACACTCGTACTTCCTCCTCTTCACCTCACGCTCCACATCTGCCGCGCCCTCCAGGTTGTCGATGTCGGCGATGTCTGACGGGGGAGGCGTGTCTGCCTGAGGCTGTGCGGCGTACAAGCTCGTCGCCGCTGCAGGAACCGCGACGGCCGTCTCGCCGCGCGGGGAGACTTTGGAGCCGGAGAGAGGGTGCTCTCCATCGCTGGCCACGTCGACCATGATGGGGGTGGCTGCTGCCACCCCAACACCTGTAAGAACTTCCTCCACATCAGGTGTGGCAGCTCCTCCAGGCAACAAAGGGGAAGCGATGCCTCCAGGCTCTACCACTAGAGGGGGCACAGCCTGAGCGTGCCAGAGGAGGTGTTCCCTTAGAGCTGCTCGCTGGTTGAAGCGACTCCCACAGACATGGCAGGTGTAGTGCTTTCTGAACGAGGAGCTTCTTTTCATGATACTGGGCTTCACATGAAGAATGGTGTTGCTGCTGCCACTGGCCGAAGCGGAAGGGGTGTCGTTTGTTGGCATATCTGGTTCAGACCCTTCCTTCCCAAACTGACCACTACTCGTTGATGCTTCTACATCCAACTCAGGCTGAAGTCTAGACCCAGACCCTGTCTGCAAGAAACATGCATTTGTCATAGCACTTTTCCCATCAAGTGTGCCTGGGTTTTCCGAGTCAGTGGGTGAGGACTGTCTCCTGGCTGCAAGACGGCTGGTCAGCGCCCCCTGTTGGTCTGATATCTGAATGCCATAGAGAGAGGTGGAAAGACGAATGCTGGGCTCAGGATGAGAGAAGGTTGACTGGCCAGCTAGACTGGCCTCCTGTATGAGGGGGTAGGCATGCAGGAACTTCACGCCCTGTTCTAGCCGTGCTGGGTCTATTAGCTGAGGTGCCAGTTTGCCAGTGTACATCAGGTTGAGGAGGTAGCTGAAGATATCAGGCTGGATGTCTGCAGGCTTCAAACGAACACAGTCGCTGGAGAAAACAACAGACATACGTACAGTCGCTGGAGAACCGACATATACACACTGGAGCAGATACACACATGCACTTACTAGAGAAAACAACACGCATACAAACCACTATGACTATGAATACAGGTTATGTACAACACCTAATGAAGTGTCCTAATATCAGAAAATAACAGACCAGACAGAGACAAAGAAAACCACAAACTGAGGTGTACTGCACCAAGCGCTTTTATATGATGCCCACAGAAAATACTCATTTCTGATTGGCTAAGAGGTGTCTGGTGTTCTCTTATATCACAGAACCTCCAACTCAATAAATCCTCAAGACATTAGCCATAACAATCATGGTATGGTGGAAGTTTAACGATATAGGAGGAGATCAGGAACTAGAAAGATCGCTAAATAACAGCTATAAAAGTTTGGCTTTTTTGTATCATTCAGTTATAAGAACACAACACAAACCATGTTTTTAAATGCTGGTATAGCCATAGTATACTTGAGATACCACTTTAGTGTGCCAGATAAATAAAAAACCACACACTTTGTGTAGGAAACAATTCTTGTGTGTTTATTATTTTTCAATATCAAGATACTTCCCTGGCCATTACGTTGCTAAGAGCAACACATTCTTCAAGCATCTTTTGCATGCTGAGCTCAACATCTACTGTATCTGCAGTGCTTAGATCCAATCTTAATCAAATATACCCGATTCAAACAATGATGGGTTTTAGGAATGCAAATCATGAGTGAGGTGCACTAGGTTAGATACTGAACTAATCTTTGCAAAGTGGTACATCTTTAGGAACAGGATTCGTCATATATTTCTTATATGGTGTTGTTTGCTAAACTCATGCTTCAAAACTAACATGTTTTATTTAAAAAAAAAAAAGAAAAGAGGGTAATACATGTGTTCAGTTACCTGTCCTGGTGAATAAATAACATTCTGAAGTAGTTGGAGAATGCAGCCAATACCGCCTTGTGTGCTTTAAAAAAGACATCACCAATGGCGACGGTGCAGTCACACAGGAAGCCGAACTCCCTCTGTGCGTTGAGCTGTTGCAGGAGGATAAGCCCATGGTTGGCCAGCTCCATGCTTCCACCTACACAGAGGGGCGCAGAGATGACAGTCAGCTTCCTGTCTACTGCAGACCACAATGAACCACGAGACCAACAACAAGCCAGCATCAGAGAAGGCCTTTTCAGCAGGCACATAAACAGCAGTCAAGTACGCACAAGCGTATTTAAAAAAAAGAAAAAAAAAACAGCCCAAAAAATAGCTTTGTTATAAAACTAAAACAGAAACACCAACTTATATAAACGTAAAACCCGGAGAGCAGCATGAAAGCCAAATAGATTTTAGATGGACATGCAAATGGACATTTTTCTTAAATTCACTGCAGATTTGAGTGTGATTATTTTTGTGCATGTACAAGTCGGTGATACGGAAGCCTTGCATTGATCTGGGCGGGCTGAGAGCCGTGTGTCAGGATGTTTGCTCGGCACGGGAAAACTGGATGGAGCGGCTGGTTTTCATATTGACCCACGAACTGAAACAGCCGGAACTCTCCCCGACCAGTTTTCTCGAGGGAATACAAGCCAATAAAGGGAAAAACTGGGGAGGGGTGAGGGTCAGTGCTTTCACTGGGCTATATTTAGACAGGGTTTTTTTAATGCTGTTGTCGTGACTGAAACAAAAACCACAAAAGAGGATTAAAACTGTTAAATGCTTCATGTTCTCTGGGGTTTTTTATCATGATTAGCATGCAACTGTTCTTATCAATTGTTTTCACAGCCTTTTCTTCCAGCTTCTTTTAATTTAGTCAAAACTAATGGACCATAAGCTTCTCCCCCATCCAAAAGCACAAATACGGGAAACTGAAGCCTTTACCAGTGCAGTAAACCCGGCAGGGTACTGGTTATACAGCATTGCTGTGGACCGCCCATGACTGCTGCTCAAACCTGAATCCCAGCTGCAGGGTGCACTGACGCAGTGTACTACGACTGGGTGTGTCCCTGGGGGTGGGGGGTGGGGGGGGGCTGAATAGCCGGAGATAGCTCCAGCTCGAGGGCATCCACCTTTTCATCCTAGAATTTGATCTCTGGTCACTCTGCTGAAGCAGATGAGACAGGTTTGTCTATTATAAACCACTCCTCGATTTTTTTACTTGTTCTTCAGTGCACCCATTACCTCCCAGTACGAAGCAACGTCATGGTAGACTTGGTAATACATTTAAAATGTACATTGATGTACCCTCCCCTTCCACTTCCTATGCTCCAAAGGACTCTTGTGTTCAAGTTGACCGTCTACAAGTCTCTTGCTGATGCTAAGATTCAGTTGAGTCCGTTTCTTCCATTTATTTTTGATAAATATTTTTTATCCCCTCCAACTCCTACTCACTGACACATTACACAATTAAAATACATGCACTCGGCTTCCACAGCATCAAAGAACATTTTTTAGAAATGACATCCAGAGTCCCTAACACACTACACTTCAGTTCACCGACCTGGATGAGAAGCAGCTCACATGAAACAGTACATCAAGTAACTTCGATGATGCAACAAACAAGGAGGTCAAGGTTTTTTTTTTGTTGTTGTTTGTTTTGTTTTTTGCTGCACGGCGTATAAAACCAGTCACCCATACTCCCCTCAATTTCACAACGAGAAATGCAGTTACAATGCAGGTGGTTCTGTAAACACGCACTAGTTGGTACTGCCCAGATATCAGCTATTCCTGGCACAGCTTTAATTTTGCCTATTAATTTCAATACAGTAATCCTGCCTAATGCTCACTTTCAACAAAGCATTACATCTCAATGAGCAGGTCAATATCTGACCTCTGATCACTGATCCCTGCTCCTCTCTATCAAGCATTTGACTTGTGAGGTCGTAGCTCCTAATCTGAGATAAGAATGCAACTTCAGTGGCCAGTCGATGTGGCCTTGCTGCTCTATCTGTGTCCAGGCCCTAAAGGTCAACTCAGACACATAGCTTTTGTGTCATATGATCAGCGTTACGCATGACATCGCAAACATGACATTTTTGTATCGTTTATTTCCACAGAAGAGTGGAAATCCTGCCACATATGTAGCTGCGTTCTGCTAATATTGTGTACCGACATTCGTGTTTGAGTGTAAACATAGTATAAAAAGAAAGTGCTTTCTACCGTTCTTGAAAATATTTTAATTTGATTTGATCATTAATATAACTGTAAACTCATATGAAAAGCATTTTAAGTACATGTGGAAGTCAGTTACATAACGTAGCAGTCTATATGGGTGCCAGAAATCATTAAAGCACTGCTATCTAATTTTACTGCGATTTATAAAATCAATCATAGTAATAAAACGTGTGTAAATTGCGCTAGCAGTAGTATTTTAAGTTAGCACCGCCCCCATCGTAGACACGTGGAACGGACAGATCTCCCGCAGAGAGAGCCCACTTCCGTAGTGTGTTTTTTTCTAACAAACAGAAAATAAGCCGAGAGAAGCTAAACGTGAATGACTAGTAATGGTAACGCGTGCTTTATTTTTCTACGAACAGCGCCTCTAAAAACTGACCGTGTCCTAAGTCGTTTAACAGAGGTCCCACAAACGGCTAGAAAACCGTGATGCGCCACGGAGGTTAGCAAGCATCTACTCTTCCAACCACTGAGAACGACGTGAAGTGAAAATAAACGGAGCCTCATGATATGGTCACACACGGGGGGGAAGGGGTGGTCACCGAATAAAATTATCAAACTTTAGACAAATCGTTACATAGAAACAGGCGTTACATATGTTTAGCTCGGTAAGGAAAGCATGATTCGTTTAAAAACGTACCTTTCCGCCGCTTCAATTTGCGTAGTTTGGTGTGTTGTTGTTTGTTACCGGGGACTTGTCCGTTGGTCTCGCAGCTGCTCTGTTCCTCTAAAACGCAGCATTGGCGGCGATGGTTGTCGGTGTTTTCCGGTCGGGTTACGTTACAATCACATGACTGTCTAAAGGACTTAAAAACAGCAGTTGTAAAACCTACTTCCCGGGATGCCAAAACAAATAGTCTTGGCGGTATGTGCCGCCAAATTACTCTGCGTGAGCGTACAGTGAAATGTCATTTGTCATTCGCCATGTTTACAGCAAAGCGGACAAGTGGATTGTGTGCATTCTATGCTAATAATTTAATCTTCCGTTTAGTCACGTTAAACACATACCGACTGGGGGAGAGGGGTTACCCGAGGGGGTGGTCATCCCCCTCCTTAGCTCTACAAAACACAGATAAGGTTGTATCGTGAGAGAAGTGAGCAGCAGGGTATTTGCATTTCGGTTGGCGTGGTTTATTATCAGTGCCTCCAGCGTGCACAGTAAAGCAAGAGTAAGGTTGTTTTCTAGTTGATTCTTTTTTAAGACCGCATACGATCGCACGGTGATTAAGAAATAATAACAATAACAATAAAACGCGCTTTAATGCTCTGTGCTGGTCGTTTTTGTGTTTTATTTGGTTTCCTTGCCATGTGTGTCCTGTATTCTGTTGTTTGGAAAGAACGGGGAGTGTGAATATCCTCGGGGCTTGTTCAGAAAAAGAGAAGAAAGGTTCTGTCCGTCACGTATAACTTCAAACATTTTTTTATCTTTTAAAAGCCTGCTTTTTAGGTAACACATATGGGCCTTCGAGTATATTGCTATGACAGATATGTTTGAAATAATTTTTTTTTAACTAAAATGTATTTATTCTTAGCATACTAAAAGGTACTAACATACGACATAATGTTGTTTTTTTGCCAGCCACATTAGTTCAAATTAATTTTTATTACTTGAGAAGTCTCTTGGAGTAAAGGTGTTCACCAGTCTGAATTACCTCTGGTAATGCTTACTCTCCATTATTTCACAAGGTTAAAATGATTTTATTACCAGTGTCTTGGAAAGAAAATGTTATCAAGATGAACACAACTATCTCATTTGCTAAAAAAAAGATTAGCTACACAACTGTAATTCCAAATCTAGGTAAAAGAACAGACTAAGCTTCCCTAAATTATACTGGGTACACATACTTCTGTTTTTAACATCGAAACTTTCTGTACCTTCCTTAATATATTGTAAATATGATTTGCCTACTGGTGCCACACAATTACTTTGATAGAAACACTGTGGTACAACTTCATTTAAACAAATATGGAAGAAGTCTTATAAGTCTGTTCATCTCTTAATCCCATAAATTTGTGTGAACTCTGGAAGTAGTTTGCAACAATAGATCATACAGTCAATACAGTCCACTTCTGGACCCAAGACCTTTGATCTGCACACTGAAGGAGGCGTTCTGGAGAAGGGTGTGAATTTAAGTTTAATGTCTACCAGCATAGCTAGGAAATATAAAAGAAACTGCACACACACACACACCAAAGAATGAAAGGGCTGTTTACATTACTTTTATTTTCGAAAGCCAGAGATGTATCATACTTTGAAATATCTAATCCCTTAGAAATCTCAGTCTATTTAATGGTGACTTGGTAATAAAAGCAAGAAGAGAAGAAAGACAGTTGATGCAAGAACAGAAATTCTAGTTTATTGTAGATCACGTAGAGGCAACAGCTGTAGAGCTGTAGAGACGCTGTGCTGTCACCCAAACCTATAGGTGTCAGTACAAACCGCAAAGTGTATTGATAACGTGTCTATAACGTCGGAATAACTTTTGAAAGTGTCAGAAATGTGTTGAGTTTTGTTTGAGTTCAGTATCTGAAGGCGAAAATAAAATTATAATGAACTGTAATGTTGGGTATGAAAATGAACATTAGCCTGCAGCTACGTGTGAATGCTCTTGATATTTTACATTTTAAAATGACACTTTCGGCAATCAGCATTGTTGTGCGTTTCAAAACACGACCACAAGAGGATAGTGTTGGATACTACGTGAAAAACATGAGAAGGGTTGCCCAAGTCCGGTCGGTGAGATTTAGCTACCATCAGGTCCAAGTCCTAATGTAACATACACATTAATAAACGTGGGAATTACTTGATTAACTACATCAGATGTATTAGACAAGAGTTGGAACTAAACCGCAGGACTGTAGATCTCAAGAACCAGATTTGGGCACCTTTAGTAACGAGTCGGTGGTAACGTGTGACACCTTATTTCCACTTTCTTTACACGTTAACATCAGTTGACAAGAGTAGGTCTATAACATTGTGGGGTCGGATCAGCACAAAATACACCTAATTTGTATTGAATTACCTAAACGGCTTAATTAAACTTTTCAACTGGAAGTCACAAGTCGTTCCTGTTCGCAAAAATGGAGACAAATCAACTTAAGCCCCCACAGTCGCTATCCGCTAAATTTGAAGGGTATGTAGCTAACCCAAGCTATCCGGGTTGTATATCCGAATGTAATGTCAAATGTCACTTATCTGGTTAGCTAGCATTTGGTCACTTAAATACGAAGACTAGTTAGGTTTCAATGTCTGTAGTAGCTATCTAGTTAGTTAGCTAGGCTAGCTTCTGGTGTGACGAGAGCAAGCTCACTATAACGTAGCGAGGAAACTGCAAACGTTAGCTAGCTAGCTGCAAACAAACGATTGCTTAGTTTAACGTTAAATGCTACTTTGGTGGCAGTTTCTTTTTATGGACTGGCAGTATCTATGTTAGACTACGGCTGTAGTTATAAGATATATATATATAGCTATACATCCACCTGTCTATAATCATATAATCTCCATTAATTAAAAAATTCTAGCTAGTAATATATCGAACGTAACGTTAACTTTCTACTGTAATCCAGTTTAACGTTAGGTTAGCTAGCTAGCTGACTTAACTGGGCCTTGTGTCTAAAAATTACCGTAGTGTTAAAATTCTCTTAAATGAGAGAAAGTGTGTTAAGTGTAACCCTTGCTTTACCATTAAAGATTTTCTTTGTTTTTAATGGTTTTAGGGAAATGCATCCCTGGTTAGTTTGCTAGCTATGCCCATGTAGATATAAATGATCTAGAAAAAATTAGAAAGCTAACTTGCCTGGGTTCTTCAAAACATCATAATACAAAGATCACTGTAATCCTAAATGGAATATAACATTGGTCGTTCTCTGTCATTTAAGATGATCGTTTTTGAGGTCCTGAACACTAAGTCCTAACGGAATTTTGTCGAAATTAATTGACTTTATGCTTGCATCTCTTTAGATCTCTAAATATGGCTTTTAGATTTTCATTTTCGCTTTACAATATGCAGGAATTACGTTTAATAACTACGTCTGTCTTTCTCCCCCTCAAGATCTTTTGCATATCTGACAGTGAGAGACAGACTCCCCTTGATCCTGACAAAGGTCATAGATACAATTCATCGTAATAAGAACAACTTCTTTGATGAACATGGAGAGGTAAAAATAATGTCTTGAGTACATATGCTTGGTATGAAGCTGTAACTCTGTAACCTTCCAAGGGGAGTCTTGTGTATATAGAAATTAGTCACATATTGATTCAAGTAAGTCCCAGATTGATTCAAGTCTGGGTTTTTTTTTTTTTTGATCACATTAACTTGTATGGAAGTCACACAGTTAAAATGATAGACATCTTTGGGAAATGACTAATTTTCGCATTAACCTCATCACCTTTAATATTGTATTAAGTGACTGGTCATTTGTGCTTAAATAGGCAGGAGTTGAAGCAGAGAAAAGGGCCATCTCCTTCTTGTCCAAACTGAGGAACGAGCTACAGACAGACAAGCCTGTGTTGCCTCTGACTGATGGAGCAGAGGACTCTGAGGACTGGAACCTGTACATGCAGAGACAGCAAAGCCTGATGGAGGACAAGCGTCCTGTGAGCTGGTTCAAGTCCCCTTGGCTCTATGTGGAGTGCTACATGTACAGGAGGATTCAGGAGGCTTTGTGGCTAAGGTAAAATGAACCTCATTAGACAGTAGGATACCTTCCAGTAAATATTCAAGAGTTCTATTATCTGCTCAGGGGTATAGAAATTCATGCATGTAAAAGTGTTTCCAGAACTAGTTGTAGCCTGAATTAGCATTTCCAGTTATGAACTATTGTGTCTTTTTTTGTTTTTATTTTGCTTGCCACAAAAGCCCGCCAGTTGGTGACTTTGACGTATTTAAAGAAGGCAAGGCAAAAAGCTTCTTTGAATCCCAGCAAGCAACAAAATCACTTTGTATGTACCTGAGAGAAGTCCTAATCGGCATGAACAACCCAAATAAGAAACAGCTCTTAGAACAGTTTCTCAAGTTTCTACAGGTTAGTATGTTTCAGTACTTGTTCAGTTTTTTTTGTTTGTTACCCATAGTTCTTCATGTTCAGAACCAGAAACTCACTCTCCTGTGGTTGATTCCTGGTGCTTCTCTGCTTTGGCATGTCTGATTGTCACTTAGAGTGTGATTTGCATTGAATCAAGGAAATCAGTAAATAGCATGATATCCTCAACATGACGTACATGAAAATCATTGCATAATACATTTATGCCCATTGTCAGTGTTGATGTCCAGGCAAAGTCATTAGAGTAGAATTTGTGCAGATCTGTTTTCTTTTTCTTGATGGTTCAACATGCAATAGGTACCTTTCACTATTGTTGGTAGTTTTTCTTTTACTTCCCTGCTGATCAGGTGTGCTGTGGGATGTCCCAACAGGTGTCTCTCTGGGGGAACAAGTGTGATTTATCCATCTCAGCTGGTCAGGACAACTCCCAGAAAACCAGTCCTATCGACACACTGGATGATCTGCAGCGTTTCATCCTGGTGGACAACTCTGAAGAGGTATGGGCAGTCCTAATGGCTGCCCATGCTTCAGGAGGAACAGAAAGGAGAGGGCCTAGGGTGGACATCATTCTAGACAACGCTGGTTTTGAGCTCATCACTGACCTTGTACTTGCAAATTTTCTTGTGTCTGCCGGACTGGCCAAGGAAGTACGTTTCCATGGCAAGTCCATCCCGTGGTTTGTATCTGATGTCACAGAGCAAGATTTCAACTGGACCATAATGCAGACCATGGCATCCAATCACAAGGAGATGTCGGCCTGCGGCGGCCAGTGGAAGCGCTTCGTGCGGGAGGGTGTGTGGTCATACCATGACCACCGCTTTTGGACCTTGCCCCATGAGTTCTGGGACATGTGCACTGATGCACCCGATCTCTACTCGTCTCTCCAGTCATCCAATCTAATCCTGTTCAAGGGAGATCTGAACTATCGCAAGCTGACAGGTGACAGAGACTGGGAGAATACAGTTCCTTTCGGCTGTGCCCTGAGGGGTTTCCAGCCTGCGCCACTCTGTAGCATCAGGACTCTGAAGGCCAATGTCCAGGTGGGCTTGCAGCCAGGTCAGGGCGAGAAGCTTTCTTCACAAGACCCGGACTGGATGACCAGTGGCAAATATGCTGTTATTCAGTTCTTCAATCCACCAAAGGAACAGGGTTGTTCTTAGAGATGGCTTCCACTGCAGGAATTGTAAAAATACTTGAGAGCAGTCCAAGACCAAAAGAGAGATGATTAGGGAGATCATTTTTTATTCTACCTTCCATGTTTAACTGGATTAGTTTCTTAACTTTTGTATGTTGCTCTTAGTTGCTTGTTCCGGCAGTTCCTAAGATCAGATGCATACAGTGTAACATTTTAGTGCTGAAGCTGTCACTTAAAAAAAAAAAATCAACTAAAATGTTCCTTAGTAGAACAGAGAATTACTATAAAAACAAGCATGATTCCTTCCACACTTGTATTTCTGTCTAAGTCATGTCAACAACAACCAACAAAGTTATTGTTAATAATACTGGTAATATTTATTCACAACCCATTTCAGTAGATTACTTGATTTTTGCTGATCGTCATAAGTTGTGTTTGAATAAATGAAAATGAGTACAGTAATGCATGCAACTCACTCTTCTAACCTGTGATCCCTGTGTTGTTCTCTTTCCATTGTACATTCTGGTTTATGGTAACAGTGATCTTTTTTTGAGACTTTTGTAACATGCTGCCCTTGAGGAACTCTTCATTCAAAAGCTAAAGGTGCTGAAGGTCTGCTGCTAGCTGCTTATTTGCATGATGAAAGCTCCCATGCTTCAAATGACTGTACATGCAGAACTCTCTCTGCCACTGATATAATATTAATTCATATTAATATATATTAATATATAATATTAATGCATGTCAGCAGAAGTTTTATTAAGTCATTTGCTGTTTGGTGGAAGTATTTGGCAAAATCCCTCTAACCTGCAGTGCTTAAAGTATAGGCATGTTTAAATCAGATGTTTAATTTTGGAATTTTTTATTGTAAGGTGTTATTCATACAGCTACAGGGCATTTTGCAAATTACCAGGTCTTGATTTGCACAGGGAAAATGTTTACTGAATTTGTCACAATGCCTGTTATTACTTGCCATGTGCATAATTGACTAACGTGGTGATTGGAGCAAAAAAACAAAAAACCCTTAATAAAAATATAGTGAACTTGACTGAAGTGTTGGTGTTACTGTATTAACAGACTCGCCTCTCTTGTGTCCTTTGTTCTGCCTGGGAGAAGAGATCGTATGCTTGAAGGAAACATTTCTGTGGGTTGACCAATGGCAGCAACATTACACAGAGCTGACCGAGCCTCCACTCCTTTAGACACCCTAAATGTTGAAATTATAGAAAGATGCCCACGTTTTTTATGGAGTGCACTGTAGGGAAATAATTAAATACCAATAATAACTAAATCCCAGTTGGTCCTTAAACCAGTGAGGGCAAAACTACGTGCTTTTAGACCTCATGAACGAGACCTACAGTACCTGTGACCTAAGTTGAACCCCGATCGAACATGCAATCTTGTGCAAATAATTTTGGATCTGAATGGTGACAAGTTGTTTTTTTGAACACTTGGAAAAAGCTTTGGAATTTCTTTATAAAAGTCATTTGTATTTCCACTTTGAACGGATGAGGGAAATTCTTCCCACCCTCCTTTATATTTTACACATTGATTATGCAGATTACATTTATATGAAACTCATTTGAAGCTGTATGGCACTGAAGTCTTGTGTACTGGTCTTGTGCAAGACTTGTGTCTGCATATGCAAGGTTGATATAGATATAGATATTTTGGATTCTATTTTTTTTTTTAATAAATACTTATGGTGTTACTTTTGTAATTTGTACATGAAGTGTTTGTTTGCATGATATAAGCAGGGTTTGGATGGAAGACCCTAGACTGATGGATTAAGAGGATTCTCTTCACAAGCTCCTGTCTTGATAATTTAGTCATACTAAACACACCTGCCTGTTCACTTTGGTTAATTATTTCATGTTCTGAAAAGGCTTTAAGTTCTGAGGCTGGAAAACACATCTTTCTTTTAAGGACATAGACTTTAAAGACATCAGAATTGAGTTCTGCCTTACTGAGTCAATGATTGAAAGATGCTTTGTTTTTTGTTTATATAGTGTGTTTTATCAGTAAAGTGTGGAAACCCAATTCAAACCTGATCAAGCCAAATAATGTTATTTGTGTAACAAGACAGAGTAGTTTGTCCCTTCCATGTTTGAATTACATATGCTACATCATTTTAATTAATACAACATATCTAAATGTTAATAAATTAAGTGAAGATTTCACCAGCAAAATTCAATATGAGACATGAACTAGGTTAATTTGTTTTATTCATCCCTTAATGCATGGTGGAAACATTAATTAATTGTTGTAACGCTTTTCCTGTATGCAGGAAAGTTTAGAGTTACTCATTCTTTCCAAGCAGCCTTTTTTGCAGCTGCTTAACTCAGAACGAACTCCTACTCAGTTTCCGGGTATAAGCTGCTGATTTTGCCATATTACAGCAAGGAGGAATTTCTCTTCAGCGATGATCTTTGTAGCTCTACCCCCAAACTCGCATTAGATCAGATGAACAAATTTGCCCCTTTTTTCAGATCTTAATTTTCAGAACGCAGAAAGGTAATGTAATTTCCCTAGTGGAACATTTTTTTCCCCCTCCTGACTCAGTCATTTGTAAAATTACTTGGCAGCTGAATGAAGTGCTGACCTCCTGCCTCTTGTTTACCTGGTTGCGATGACCTGCTCTAGAGAGCTACCATCAATATCGACCGAGAAGTGTCTTTTAATTTGTTTACCCATTTTTTTTTTTTAGAAGGGAGAGAAAGAGAAAGAAAGGCATAAAAGAGAGATGCATGCAGAAGAGTTACAGAAGAGAAGAGTTACGCAGAAGAGTTACAGAAGAGAAGAGTTACGCAGAAGAGTTACAGAAGAGAGATACACGTCCGCAAGCGACGTGCTGCACCCTGCAATTTAAGAAATTTTCAGTTTTTCTGCATTGGTAAGTCTATTTTAATACATGTATATTCAGAGGATACATTTCTGCTACTTATCAAAATTGTGTTTTACTAATGTCAGATTAATACTAAGTTGGATTTATGCTCACACCTGCTGTATTGTAGTTAATTACGCTGACTGTTCACACTGTGACTAAACATCATGATTACATCATGAATTTCAAACATCGTGAATTTTACTTTTACGATTGTGGCTTGTGCCACAATAACAGTTAAAAGTCGGCAAGCGCTGTGGACAGCAGGTCATAGTTTTAGCAAGACACAGACAAACAAGTAAAAGGATAAAGAAAGAACCCCCCCCCCCTCCCCTTGTGAGCGTGTAGTGGGAGAGAGCTGAGTATGACTGTCTGTGTTGTCGCTCTGCCTGGGGAGGGAGGAGTCGTAGGGGTGGAGGAGGGGTGGAGGAGAAAGAGAAACCCAAAAAACCCTCCCTCGGTCACTGTGCGTGAACAGCTGCTGCTGCTTTAGGTCATGCTGGCTGTCTGTGTGTTTCCACGGTGATGTCCGGCGGGCAGGCGCGCGGGCTGGCCGCCAGCGGCAGGCAGCGACGCAGAACAGACTCGAGCAGAGCCAGTGAAGATCTGGAGAGGCATTCCACCGCTCTCCCTCCCCCCAAACTCTCACCCATGTACCCAGAGGAGGAGCACCCCGGGGGGGGGGTCTCTTCCACTGTCGACTACCTCGATGGGACTTACGACTACCCCGAACCTGCGCCGAGCTACAGCACCTCATCCCCAACTGGACCATCTGCCATGGGCTACTACATGGCTCCCTCCGACCCACAGGTGGCCCCCCCGGAGACGAGCCTGCAGTCCCTGGCCGGTGGATCGTCCAGTTCGCTGCTGTTTCTGCCTTCGAGCCCCCAGCTGTCGTCGTACCTGAGCCATGCCGGAGGTCACCACGCCGCGCCGCAGGTGCCCTACTGCCTAGAGCCCACGGCCAGCTCCGTCTACAGGTCAGAACGGCTCGATGGCTCTAAACATGACAGTAGGACAAAATAAATGTCTCATTTACTTTGCCCTGACAGAAACAGAAAGTTATTAACTGTGGGGTTGAGCAACTCTAAAAGGCATTTCAGCAAAGTTTTTTGGAATGTAAAAAGTACAGCTGAATTGGGTTTTCCTCCTGTAAACAGTGCATTTGTGTGACAGTGATTCATGGAATAAGTCTTAACCTGTTTCCTCACACACGAATTACAGCTCCGTGAAGGGTTGAGTTAGAATGGCTGTTGACTGGGCTGAGCTCTTTACACACAGCAGCAGCACATCAACTCTGTACGAGATGTACAGTGGGTCTCTCCTTTGACTTCACACTCTAAAAAACAAAAATCGCTTCAAGTGTTTGTTACTTCAGTTATATGACTCCTCTTCTTGTTTTTACTTGTGAAATGCCGATCACTTGATCTCAAGTAGGTATATAGTAAATTCTTTGAGAAACTATGTGATATGGCTGTTTTAATTTTTCGAAACTCTGCTAAATAGAATTAAGGATTAAGGAGTCCTTATTGAGTGGAAATCTGGTGATGGTCTGCTAGAGCTCAGAGCAAATTCGTCTTTAAAACCTTGAGAAAAGAACAATATGTGAAAACAGGAGTGTGTGGGGTATATCACATCCTGTCTGAAGGAGAGGAGAGCCAGACAGAGAGAGCAGATGCCTTACAATGAGCACATTTACTACAATGGATTAAATATGCTCTACTACAATGGATACAATGCATAAAATCCCTTTTTGTAATGAGCTACCTTTATTCATAATCTTTTTTTTTTTAGTTGATATTTGTTTTTGAATTTACTAATACATATCATACATTCTGTAAAGTTAGAGAGCAAAGCTGATATCTTGTGAAAATTATGAAAATGAACAGATGATTAACTGTAAAACTCTGACCTAAACATGTGAATGTTTGTGCCCCTAATAGAATGGTGGACAACAGCATTAAGTATAAAACAAATATTTACTATTAGTAGAACAAGAGGTCAAGGATAAGATGGACCCATATCCTGTTGTATGTCACGTACAACATAATATTACAAAAGTCTTAAAATTTTAACAAAGCAATTTTAGTATATGATGTTTCTGTAGACATTGATCCAACCTACACCTCTGAAACAGGTCACGGGTACAAAGAGGCAATATTTAGGCATCTGTCTTTCGGCATCTTTCTGTCCGCAGATCCAGTGTGCTGGTCAATCAGCACGCAGCTGTGGGAGCACACGAGGAGCTGAGCAGCGCCACCGACAGGCAGGAACTGTACACTGCAGCAGGAGCAGCAGGATCGTTTGAGCTGGCTAAGGATATGCGTTTCTGTGCAGTCTGCAGTGACTACGCCTCAGGCTATCACTATGGAGTCTGGTCCTGTGAAGGCTGCAAGGCTTTCTTCAAGAGGAGTATCCAAGGTAATCAAACTGTACTTTATTCCTTGGTGCTTTTACAACTTCAGAAGCACTTTCCTTACATAGCGGATAAACAATCTCTTCCTGAAACATCCTCCTGTTTCTCTGGAAGCCTTGAGCACTTCATGAAAACTTTGAGTACCTCTTTGACTACAGTGCACTGCAGTTACTCCTTGCGAATGTCTTTATAAAGAGACTCAGTATAGAGTGTGAACTACACAAGGTTTTCAGAGAAGCAGGTATATATACACTCACCGGCATATATACACTCACTTTATTAGGTACACCTTGCTAGTACTGGGTTGGACCACCTTTAGCCTTCAGAACTGCTTTCATTCTTCGTGGCATAGATTCAACAAGGTGCTCTTCTGCATGCCTCGGTTGTAACGACTGGTTATTTGGGTTACTGTTGCTGTTCTATCAGCTCGAACCAGTCTGGCCATTCTCCTCTGACCTCTGAAATCAACAAGGCATTTGCGCCCACAGAACTGCCGCTCACTGGATGTTTGACTTGCAGCCATGTGATTGGATGATTTGACATTTGCGTTAATGAGCAATTGGACAAGTGTACCTAATAAAGTGGCCGGGATATATA
>JAOYMR010000017.1:20280445-20311397 GCA_025802075.1 Tenebrosternarchus preto | reverse complement strand
CTCTCTCACTCACTCACTCACAGTTAGAACTCAGCTGTACCTCACTCAGCTACTCTCTCTCTCTCTCACTCACTCACAGTTAGAACTCAGCTGTACCTCACTCAGCTACTCTCTCTCTCTCTCTCTCTCACTCACTCACAGTTAGAACTCAGCTGTACCTCACTCAGCTACTCTCTCTCTCACTCACTCACTCACAGTTAGAACTCAGCTGTACCTCACTCAGCTACTCTCTCTCTCTCTCACTCACTCACTCACAGTTAGCAAGCAGTAAATCCTCTACTATGTGGTGCCACTGGGCCACTGTGTGCTTGTTTTCTACGTACTTTTATTAAGTTAAATGTTCTTTTTAAGATGTACGGTTCAATGTTTGCTTGGAAATTTGCAGGCAGTAATGAAAACCAAATTACCCTGCAGTTGCTAAGACATCCAACACAACACACATTATAATATTTACCATCTTTTAAGTACATTATATGATACATAGCAAGTATGTATGATCATGAATAGCATAAACTTTATCATTAGTCCATATACAAAATTATAGAACAACACACAGTTTCCTAAATGTCAAGGTCATTGTGTAGTCCTGTGTGAAATGATCCTAACAGGAGTGAAATAGCACTATTGTAAGCATATTTCATAAATTGTATATTCTAAAGCACAGCACAAAAACTTAAATGATATCATTAAAAAAGAACACTGATCAAAATGAGAGAACACTTTCAGATACCTGCAAGTTATTAGTGTTAATCTGGCACCTGGTGCTAATTTCGTTAATTATCTGACAAACCCTATTTAACGGGCAGCCTAACTTTCCAGTTTTCACTGACTTTGCAAAAATGGTGAGCCGTTCCAAAGTGACTGAAACCCTCTGGCAGCGGGTTGTCCAGATGAAGGCCAAAGGCCCTATCAGCCATAGCAAGAGAAGTTGGTTGTTCCAAGTCTGTGATTTCTAGAATATTGCATCTTTACAACATCACAAACTCATTCAAGTCCCCCCAATAAGGCTAGCCACCCACGAAAGACAAATGCAAGAGAGGACAGGATAATGTGAAGAATCTCCATAGGTAATTGGTTCATTGCAGCTGGAATCACTCACCAGTTCAGCACTGAACAGGTAAGGATCTGTCTCATCATACAGTGTCTCTATGTTTAAGAGCATTTGGACTGAAAGCCCACTCTGCAGTGACCAAACCTTTCATTAGCAGAAAGAATCAAAAAGCTACTTACCTTTGCTGATAAGCATGTTGTGTGGACAGAGGAGAAGTGGTCCAGAGTTTATTTTAGTGATGAAGTCATTCAAAGCAAAGGCCTGTACACTTCCTACTGATTACAGACTGTTGTAACCTTCAGAAAATGTATCTTTCTCTGTGCTACAGTCATTGCTGTTCTCTAATTATGATCACATTTTTTGCAAAATAAAGGTTTCATGTTGATATACTTTGGTTATTTTGTAAAACACTGTTCTAGAGGCATGGTGTACCCCTTACAAAAAATCCTTCAAATGTTGATCAGTGTAGATTACATTATTTCTGAAAAAATCAAGTGTTCATACATTGTTCTCTAATTTTGATCTCCAGTGTATATCCACGTAATTGCTTTACGATTCTTTAATATGACATGTAAATGCAATCTAGAAATTAGTAATAGCATGTAATAGTCATTATGTGTGAGTAATTCCTTAAAACATGGACACTAATTAACAAGGTACCATGTAACGTGTGGTAATAGTCTGGTAAAATAAACACTAACAGTAATTACAAAGAAAAAATCTGATTATTATTGAATACTGCATAGTACATTATTGACATGAAGAAAAACTACAGCATTGGATGTGTCCGTATAACAGTATGAGCCTTTACATTATTGTAAATGATTTTATTTCAGTTTATGTTTGGAGAGACAGAAAAGCATACGAAGACATTTCAGGGTGTGAATTTTATGCGCAGTTTATTCACTTTTAATTTTTTTAAAAAATCAAATACATTACAGTCAGAAGTGAAAAACAGAATTAGAGTAATACTTACAATTATAATTATAAATAAAAAGTGTAAAATATGTAAACTGCATGGTGGAATACATGTAGCTCTCCTTCAACCATGGCGTTTTTAAAGTCTAATGGTGTGAACACTTCCAGCATGCACTGAAGCAATGATGAGATTTAGAACATAAGGGCAATCGGCACCAAGGCCACAAAAGAGCTGCACTGTTGCTCACAGCACCCTCTTCCACTCTTGTTAGGTTTGCTAGCCATCTCCAGAGACTGATCTGAGATCAGCGGATACATGACAAATGGTGGAGGATTTAGCGTGAAGGATTCTACCAAAAGCATTGATTCCATCAAAAGAATTCGAAGCTTTGGCATAAAATAATCTATGATTGACTTTATATATAAGTTTATACATTCTAACATTTTATCTGAATTCAATCCTAGATTTGTCTTTTCTACCTCCAGGTCACAATGACTACGTGTGTCCAGCGACCAATCAGTGCACGATTGACAGGAACCGTAGGAAGAGCTGCCAAGCGTGCCGTTTACGTAAATGCTACGAAGTTGGCATGATGAAAGGAGGTGTGTATGCCAAAAATACGTAGAAGCACAGAGGAGCAAGTTAACCCCGCACACAGTCCCTCACCATCTTGCATAAGTACTGTTTTCAAGCTACATATTACCTTATTCTAGACTAGGCCAGTAGCACTTTAGGTGATTATCTAATCAGGCAATGAGCTGTTTGCACAGACAGAGTGTCAGGGTCAGGGAAGACACTGGATGGTAGCAAAAAAAAAAACATAATGAGAAGAACTTTACCATTACTGGTGCTTTTGATAATGATTTAAGTTATCAGCGAAAAAAAATGTGGTTTGCAGAAGTTGCCTTGAACGAGTTAATTCATGCACTTCCCGAAAATGAATGAAACATTCTGCCTCCTTTGTCAAGTCTGTTCAGTTGTATGACTGCTGGACGGAGCTGTAGTTCTCGTAGCCGAAAGGATCCCTCTTCTGCTGGAGACTAGTGAACTCAGTGAGCAGTGTGGTGGTCAACGGAGTCTTCAGTCATGGAGCTGCGAAAATTAAGCCTGGGCGGAATTGATGTTGGTTTTTGAGAGTAAGCGGGTATGTATGTTCCTTCTCAGGTCTTCGCAAGGAGCGCAGGGGCCGCACTGTGAGGCAAGAGCGGAGGCGAAGTGGCTTCGAGGAGAGAAACCACGCTTTTAGCAAGTTACCGTGCCAATCCGATCTAAAAAGGGCGCCGCCACAGGACAGGAGGAGGAGCTGCAGCAGTGATGCAGTAGCTAGCACTCTGTGCATATCTCCAGAGCAGGTGCTGGTGCGCCTGTTGGGGGCGGAGCCTCCAACTCTCTGCTCTCGGCAAAAACACAGCCGACCCTACACGGAGCTCACCATGATGACACTCCTTACCAGCATGGCTGACAAGGAGCTTGTCCATATGATCGCCTGGGCTAAAAAAGTACCTGGTGAGGTACTCTTGTTCTAGAAGTTTCTGATTTCACAGCTATGTATTTTCCTCATTTCAAGCTGTTTTAAGTTATGTTGTAGTATCAAGCCACGCTAAAAGCTTTCATGTTTTTTAAGAGATTTAGTAAGTGGTGTTGTGCAATCACCCCTGGATTGAGTATCCTTGGCAACAGCCTTGCATGTTTGCGTAACCGTGGCAGCAGTGTCGACAGAGCAGGTGCTAGAGCTTCAAATGACGAGGTCACAATTGCTGTCATCAGGGCCAGGAGTCATTTAACTGAGCCTCCAACTGAGCCCTTGTTCCTCACAAACACACACACACACACACACACACACACACACACACACACACACACAGTGAACAGAAGGAGTAAACAGCAATTAGCGATTTTAGACGCATAGCAAGAAAACGTAATTGTATTACATCTGAATATCCAATTAAAAGCAACTGCAGTGACAAACTTGCCATGCACAACCTAAAACGATACTTAATGACTTCCCACTGCCAGATTAACAAATATGTTAAGATGCATTATATCACACTAATTTGAGTGACTCGTCATATCTAAATTTGATCCAGATGATTTAATATTGTTATAGTTATAGCACCGTTATAATATCTCATCTCCTTCAGGCTTCAGCAGAAATATTGGACTGTAGATTCTGTTTTATAAACTTCTGAAATGTGAGCATCTTCAAACCCATGCAACACTGTTTATGTCCTTATGCCCTGTGCAGAACCTGAACAGAACTCAGCTTTGATATTTGTGCATGGTTTTTCAACGTTAGCTTTTTGAAAAGTATGAAGTGATGGCTTTCTGCGCCCTCTCCCTCTGTCCAGGGTTCCAGGACCTCTCTCTTCATGACCAGGTGCAGCTCCTGGAGAGCTCCTGGCTGGAGATTCTGATGATTGGTTTGATCTGGAGGTCCATCCACTCTCCTGGCAAGCTTATCTTTGCTCAGGATCTGATTCTCGACAGGTATCAGCTCAACCTTAACCAGTCCTATCGAATTCACCAATCTCAGGTTTACATAGAAATATTTAT
The DNA here is from genome assembly GCA_025802075.1 of Tenebrosternarchus preto. Taxonomy (NCBI): domain Eukaryota; kingdom Metazoa; phylum Chordata; class Actinopteri; order Gymnotiformes; family Apteronotidae; genus Tenebrosternarchus; species Tenebrosternarchus preto. Next base: position 20,306,874 of record JAOYMR010000017.1, on the reverse strand, counting down.
AGAAATATTTAACATATAGAGTTTTTATAGAGCTGAAATACATATAGTTGATCATAAGTCGCACCTTTTAAGCCACTGATTACATGATGAATGTAGCATTTACTGCATTTCACAGAGAGGTTAGAGAGAAGATAGATCTCAGGACTTACATTTGTCCCCTAGTTCCAGTCTGGAGAATGAAGCACTGATAGTGAAATAACACTCTTCTTTGAGTAAAGGGTAGTGTAACATTCAGTATGTATTGTAGCGAGAGGAAAGCAGGACTTATTTTGTGCTCATTTGGGAGTGTTAGGGATGTGCATTTAGACTTTTCATTTAGCAGCTCCCTCCAAGCACAGTGCACAGACCGCCAGCCTGCATCTGATGCCCACAGGCTCAGTTAATGTCACTGTGTTCTGGTAGTTTTTTTTTTATTATTTTTCCTTTTCCAATTTCCTGCTTATTTTGTGACATTGCATAAGGTCCACTGTGTTTCAAGTGTCTTGAGAGAAGTCATACCCTCAAAAAAAGACAGAATGATTATTAGCTCTCAAAATGAGGTTGCTAAAAAGTTTGAGCTTGCAATTTGCAGAGAACCCACTACTCCTCTTCAGAAGGCCATGTCACTGGGGGTATCTAATTAAAAATGAACTGCTTGGGAACAGGTTCCCAAATCTTCAGTGAAGGGTCAGCGACATTGCTGGCTGAGTAAGAGCGAATTTAATCAAAAACAGACAGCTACAGAGGTTTGGGAGTCGGTGAGGAGTGGGAGTGTGGGGTTTAATCCAGCGGCAGAGGGAGAGAGTGAGAGTGGGAGCAAGAGCTCCACCTTGCATGGAGCATTAAATAGAGAAAGGATTAAAGAACATGAGAGTGGGAGTGAGAGAGATGCCCTTTACAAGTTCAGCATGTGCTTGTCAGCTGTTAGTAAAGCGTATTCACCAGCTCTCTGCCCACCTCTTTTTGAGGGAGCAGCTGGGAGATGAGAGAGACATGGAGAGACAGAAGAACACAATGAAGACTATTTCAGGGTGCAAATTTGATTACAATGCTATAAAATGACCATGATAGGACATTTTTTTTCTCCACAGTAACTAGTAAATTCACGAATGTTATGGTCCAGAAACAAACGCAGGCAGGCTCATGTTGCGATCAGTAAGAACTAGACTGTGATATCGATTAGTGATACGAAGATGCTTTTTTGTAGTGTGACTGAACAGTATAATGGCTCCCATCACTAGTTGGTGTTTGGAGATCTGGGAGTGGCAGTGTTTTGCCGTTAGGATACAGATCATTAGGAAAGAGAAATCATTTGCATAGCTGAAAAGCGAGGTGCAGCAGGTGTGACGTAAAGGTCGTAGGTCATGTTCTCATAGCCCCGCCCCCTCCAGGAGTGAAGGCGACTGCGTGGAGGGCATGGCGGAGATATTTGACATGCTCCTGGCTACAGTGGCTCGCTTCCGTGCTCTGAAGCTCAAGTCGGAGGAGTTCGTATGTCTCAAAGCCATCATACTGCTCAACTCCGGTGAGTGCTTCTGTACCAGTGGCAAAAAGTTGGTGGGGGAAATAGGTTTCAAAAATGATAAGCTTTACGTGGCTGTAGAGTGACACCTCATGCAGAAGTGCTTTCTCTTCTGGAGTTCTGGAGGTCTACGGGAGTTAAGTGCATCACTTTGACTTCGGTCTTAAGAGCTCATCTTTTCTTTCTGCGCCTTGCTGGTCTGTTGCCAAAAAAAAAAAAATCTGCACAGCTTCAGTTCCGACCAGCTCCTTTTTATTCAGCTTTAAACACGTTCTTTTGCCTTGCGCTGCGTGTTGAAGACGATGGCAAGCACACGGAACAGGCGGCTTCCCCTGAACTCTTTCTCTTTCTCTCTCCACCTCCCTCCGCCCGTCTCCGCCCGTACGTCTAGGCACGTTCTCGTTCTGCTCCACGCCCGTCGAGCCCCTCAGGGACGGCTTCATGGTGCAGTGCATGCTCGACAACATCACGGACACGCTCACGCACTGCATCGGCCAATCAGGCGCGCCGGCCCAGCTGCAGTGCCGGCGGCAGGCCCAGCTCCTGCTCCTGCTCTCTCACATCAGACATATGAGGTGAGGCCTGGGAGGCTGCACTTGCTCACCGTCTGTTTCGTTCAAAGGCTTTTGAAGAATCTGGGCTGTTTTCCTATTTGTCTGTTTAATGCAGCAGGAACAGCCCAAGTGGTTTTTTTAAAAGCATCAGCAGAATTTGTATTTAATTTAATTGCATTTGGGAACATGGTGACTTGGGCATGAAAGAATGATTATGATTTCAGATGGATATTTGAGAGACTTTATCTCTCGTTTGTGTCATTTTGCAGCAGCTTATGAAGAACCGCCGAACTAATTCATTCACTCCGAGCAGCGTTGCTTCCTGTTCACTGTGATGTGTTTGTATCTCTGTGCTCCCTCCAGCAACAAAGGAATGGAGCACCTGTACAGCATGAAATGCAAGAATAAAGTTCAACTGTATGATCTGCTCCTGGAGATGCTGGATGCACATCGCCTCCACACCATGGGCAGAATCTCTCCGTGGGCTTCCCCTTCTGCTACCACTCCCACCCCAACCACCACCACTAACAGCACCGACACCACCACCACCACCACCACCCACGGCAGCGGCAGCCTGTCCACATGTCCCGGGGTCCTGCAGCTCAACCCGGCCCGGCCCGACCGAAGCCCTGGCCCTTGAAAACAGTGGCTGCCCATCAGTTGGTCCTGTATCTGTGCACTGAGGGGGTATACAGTAGAACTGGAGTCTCTTAACTCTGAACCTGGTAAAAAAATCAAAGCATATTCACAATCATGGCACCAATAAGAGATGTTTATGGTAAAATTCAGAGATGTATTCAAAGAAGCACACCCACATGGGCCGGATTTAATCAGGTGGTCTCAGTGGCCCCTGGCCCTGCATCTTAGACTCTGCCATGGTAAAGTGGTTTGTGATTGTGAATGGAGAAAAAGCTAAAGTGTCCTTCACATGCCTTCATCAGCAGAGAACGTTTCCTCATGACACCGTTAAAGCTGATTGGACCAGCAGCAGGTCAGAGCATGAATCAAGTGCACATGGCTGCATATGAGACTAAAAAAAACATACAGTGGGGAAAAAAAAAATCATTTAATCCGAAACCAACAGACTGTACATCTGCTCAAAGCTGCATTCTTACAGGTGTTGTAAATTGGTGACTCACGAATACAAATTGTGCCTGTATTTTTAACATCCTCAACATTTTTAACACCCTAAACATGGAACAACAAAAAAGAACAAAATCTGAAGCTCAAAAAATAGCTCAAAAGAGCAAATTCTTTCTTTAAGAGTAGTTTTGCATTTAGCCAGGATTCTGAAAAAGTTCGTGCTCACATTAGGTGTTCCATCAGCACACTGACAGGATGTTGTTTCAGTGCCTCAGTTTACTGTGACTGCTGCACTGTGTGTATCAGGGGGACAAAATAAAGCTTTAAATGGGAAGTGAACAATCCTTATCGAACCCTGCACCTGCAAGACTGCCATGTGTATTGCTCTTCACCCAGTATTGTAATGAGTAATGTAGTGAAGAACTTTATACCTTACAATGAAACACATTCATTTATTCATTTTTGTCTTTAATTTTGACCATAATGGTTTAACGGTTGAGGTATGAGATATTATATATTCGTATACTGCATTTATTAGCTGGATGTTGGTTTGAGACCTCATGGTTAGCTGGTAATTCATTATCGTTTGTATATTGTGCCTTCATATATTAATTTATAATACTATAAAAAGCTGATTGACAAACATGGTTATATTTGGGCAAACACTGATTGTTTATATGGGCACTAAATAAAATTAGCAAAGAAACAAATATTTTGGTTTGGAATCAAACGTTTGTTCATGAGTCCCACAGAAACACTGACTGACCCAGTGATATTTTGTATATATTAAATGGAAAGACGTCTTTTTTACTGTCAGCATTAGCAAACTGTACATACATAAATAAACACTGACAATTTTATAATTAATGTTTTTATACATTTTAACCACCTATTGAGCTAGATGATCTAGCTAGATGCTTTTATATATGTATATATAAAAGCTTTACTCCTCCCACAGACCAGCAACATTTTTCTGAGATTGGCGCGTTTCAAAAACAATTCATTAACCGCATGCCGTAAAAAAAAAAAGTATTAAAATAAAATGCAATGAAAATAAAACCTTCATATCTAAACTTCATATCTTCAGACTTATTACAATCACTTTAATTGAAGATTTGATATAGCTTTTTTTTTTTTTTTCTTCAATAAAACTTTAAAACGAACAAAAATTGTTCAAACTAAGCAAACAATGTTGGCCATTTCGTTGGATGGTTTAAGTGCAGTACCTTGAAATAAAAGCTCAAGTCAGTGCTACAGTTTACGTCAGATTCACTTCTCTTCACTGTCCCCTGTTTCCTGAGGGATTGCAAAGAAATACTAATCAGGGTTTGCTGATTACTCTCCTACAGTTCACACCCATAATTAGGAGATCTTCGTTACATTTTAATTGCAATTAATAATTTACTACTAATAAAAAAAATAGCAGCGGTATTTAACTTTACAAGGATAATAAACTTTGGCTAACAGTCGTTCTACTCTATTTTTATATCTTAAATTTCATTGTATCCTGAACAAAGTCTGAATTTGATGAAAGGGGTGGCTCATATGGGCGGAGGGCCATTGGTGTAGCGCAGCATAGGGTGGAAGGAGCGGGCAAAGTTGTTAGTGTGAGCGCAGCTGTAGTCCTCCTCAGTCATGGGCACCAGACAGGCCAAGCCCACTATGAGAAGCAGCAGGAGTTGCACAGGCAGGGCTGCGCGCAGGACTCGCAGGAGGAAGGGCTGGCAGCGACCGACAGCACCGCCACCTTGTGGCCCGGAGGAACCAGAGCGAGAGAAAGCGCTGGCAGAGTCCTTGGGACACCTGGGTGAGAGACAGAAACAGGAGTTTCCTTAGACTCATGACATACAAGATGTAGCTTTGATGTTTTAGCAAACATGGCTTATAAAAATATTTTGATGCGTTTCTTTAATGCGTTCTAACATCCTCCAAACATTTATTGGATTTATTAGTTACATCTACTACTTGCATGTGCTTTTTCCAAAGATCTTTCCCTCTTTAAGAGGAGACTGAGGAGTGGGCCTCAGTGTGTCCGCTATGTGAAGGTTCAATGTCATGGCCAGTTGTAACCAGACAGTGGAACGCTAACAATCCTCTTTTCTGTAGTTAAGCTACAAGTAAAAAGAACACCATGTTCTTATGACCTCAGTGTTGTAGAAGGGAGGCCAATGAACCCTTCAAAATTCACTCTCCCTTAAAGCTGTATAAAACATTTAATTACAGAACAACGTGCATTGTTTTACTGCTCTTATGCTGAGGCACTTTCACTTGATTAAAAATGACATATAATGACTTTTTAAGAAAGTAATGATTTAAGGCAATTAAGTATATGAAATAATAATCTGATAATGGCTACATATTACAGGGTTTTGTAAGTACGTGTGCTATGTAAAGCGCACGCATACCATTACATCTTGTGTATAACAAGGATTTTTGACTATTTTAATTCAAAGTATTGCTCAATTAAAGAGAAAAAAAAAAAACACAGGCGCCATGAAGCACAGAACAACCAAGCTGCAAAAATCAAAGCAACAGAACGAATTAAACCCACAAACACAAAGTAACTGTTCAAAGATTGAATAACTGTTCCAATATAATGTTTCATGCAAATTCTAGAATAGAGAGAGATGATGGACCCCAAAGTACTTGTGTTTAACTTTGGCTGAACTTCTCCTTTCGCCACTGCAGGGTCGTAGGACTTCTGAGGGGCAGTTGGGTTTAGAAAAGGGCCCTCTGACCGGCCTCTAGTGGTCAGTGTTTGTCTAATTTTCCACGTCGTCTCTTGAATCAGATGTTTTAAAGTAGAAAGAACACTAGAGTTTGCGCTTGCAGGGGTGGAGTTTGCTTAGCCCAGCGTCAACAACTCCAACTGAAACGGTACAGCCTTGTACCGTAAGGCTACGTTCTGGTTCTGAGCACAGAGGCAACGACACTTATCCCTTCATCGGTTTCTTAAGTTCGGATGTGTTCAAACTCGAGTTCCATCATCCCTCCCTGGTGTTCTAGAGTCCAGGAGAGAGGTACCTGCGGTGTGGGAGCCTGGCTGAGGATCCGGGTTCTGATACAATACATTTGCCCCGCAGCTGTTGTGCAATAAGCAAAAAGGGAAGGGAGGGGGTAAAAGAAAGAAACAATGTTTCAGTCCAAGCAAATAAAGACAAAGCTTGTGGTCACAAGCAGAGGCATATATAGCCAGGCAACCCGTCATCAGCAACAATGGAACAAAAGGCAGCAGCAAAGTAATTCAGTGCAATGGCAAAGGAATTAAAGCAAGAAACCTGGTTTTCCAGAGCAGACACCAGTCCAGGGGGACCGTTTATACGAGCAATTACTGCTCATACTGGTCGGAGAAAATTGTCTGCGGTGTAAAGCCAGAGTTTCTTGACCATTTCTCTCTTTCACACAATCATCTTTGTGACGGCTCCGAACAAAAAGGTTTAAAGCAAATGCCAAAGTGTTTTGTTCAGGGACAAACACAAATCGTTCATGCTCTGTAAGCACTGCGGTTTATGACCCATCTGTTTTCCTCAACTTTGACCTAAACTTTCAAATTTGTCATTTTTGTGTTTTTTTTTTTAAATCGTTAAAACAGTAAGAGTTCTGTTTCCCTGGGTTATGGTGTGACCACCATTTGCACCCTTAGCTGTAAAGGAGTCACCAGCAGAACGCAGATGGTTACAACATGCCACAAACAATGAACAGTGAACCCAGAGAAGCTTCCTTACCAACTGATGCTGGACGGGTGCACTGACCACGGACACGGGACTGGCGGATCCAGACGTATCCACACCATCGGCGACCGACCAGGCGGACGTGGCCTGGAAGCAGGGAGTAAGCGTGTCAGTGGACTCTTCATTTGGGTTAAGCTTTAGCCCAATTGAAACCTGGTGTACACAGCTGTGCAATGTGTGTCAAAACACACTTAAAGTAATGAAGTGGAAAGACGAGTAAGTAATTTATCATTTTGAGTAACGATGATGTACGTGCTGCTGGCTGCCTGGGACCGACCTGTGAGCCTTCACGCGCGTGGAGCTCCTTCTCCAGCTGCTGGAGATCGGAGTCCACAGCCCTGAGGAGCAGGCGGAGGCGGTTCCCGATAACGTGCACCCTCTCCTGGGCCTCCAGGCACTCGCTGCCCTGCGCCTGCACCAGGAGGTGCATGGAGAGCTCCTGCAGGCTGCCCACACGCTGCTCAGACTCCAGCAGCTCCTGCTGGATTTGCTGCACAGAGACAGACACAGGAAACGCAGACACAAATCACTTGCAGGTGAAGGAAAGCCTAGTTCAGGGAAACTTCTTTTCCTGGGTGAACTAGATTGAAAGGCGGTGCACTGAATGCACTGGTGTGAAGGGGATGTAAAACACACACACACACACACACACACACCTACCTCTAGTGCCCTGTAATGGGTTTGCAATGTGTGGTGGTCCAGTGTTTTTGTGATGGGAATGATCTCATTCCTTCTGCGGTCGATGTTCTCCAGCCAGAGCAGAAGACCGTGACTCAGTTCATGAAACTCCTGCAGGGACAAGTGCAACATAGGGTTAGGGTTAGGGTTAGTTAGGACAAAAGTTCAGCACAGTACTGGACTAAAACACAGCACAGTATATCTATAGCACTGCACACAGGCATTATTCACCCCAGGAAAATTCAGTGTTAAAATACTTTCCTGCTTCTTTTATTTTATCTAGGTCATCATGATTAAACACTTATGTTACAGATGCTGTCCTGTTCTGCCTGTAGGTTTTGGTTTTACAAAATAATAACTATTGCAGTAATAGTGTTTATCTGCATTAGCATTTTGTTGTATTCGTTTTTATGCATGTGTTGTCTACTGGTTTACATGAAAATAAATTCCAGAAACCTCTTTCCTTGAGGTGCCTAAAAGCTTTGCACAGTACTGTGCATTGAAATAAAGATGTGCACATTTATGTGGTATGTGGGTGAGTGACTGTGGATTTATGCACAAGGAACATGTCATTTTTTAATCAACTACATTAGTGTGTGTATGTTTACCTACCTGGCACTGCATCAGAGCCTCCTGTAGTGCTCCTCTCCACTGTTGCAGTGACTTGGCCAGTCGGTCCCAGCGTGAGTTCATCTCCTTCAGTCTGCTTCTCAGCTTCCTGCTCTCCTCGGAGTCTGATTGGAGGAGGCTAGTGCTGCTCAAGTTGATGGACAGGACTTTGGACTTATAGGCATCCATTACCCTCTGAAGCTCCTGTTGAGAATCAAGAGTTTGGAAATCGGAGAGGAAAGGAGATGTACATGGCAGCTAAATTTAGTGAAGTGTGTGTGTGTGTGTGTGTGTAAGAAGGGATAGAAGTGAGTTGAAATACAAAATGTATTGAAATACAAAGTAACTCTCTTGGCCACTGACATGTTAAGAAGAGGTTCTATGTATGCAGGTTAGTGGGCTTCTTTTTTTAGACTCGTCTATTTCTGGAATGCTTTGGTCACTGCCAGCTACATCCTCTGATACTGGAGTCACGTGGACAGTACACACATTGTTGTGACTCTGTGTCATATTACAAACACATTTTCCAGTAACCACTGAGCCATTTATAGTACACGATATACTATACATCCACTGAGAGAATACTATCAAATAGAACACAAACACAGGCATACCTTCAGTTTTCTGATTCTTTGCTCGATGGTGTGGATGTTTGTGCTTAAGTCCTTTCCCATTAGTTCGGCAAGCTCCTCTTCTCTCTGGCTAAGCCATGTCTCCACAGCTTCCAGTTCAGTGGTGAGCTGTTGCCATAGCAGCAGGTCTTCATTTTGACTGTGCTCTAAGCTGGTGGACTGAGCCTGGATCAGCTCCCAGCGCTCAATCACACCTACAGGACAATTAATTTGAATTCATTACGAGAACATCTCTGCAGCTCTTAAAAGTTTCTCCAAACAACAGATTTGCTCTTTGTCTCTGTGCTGGTGACCTGTGTTGGTAACCTGTGCTCTGTGTCTCTGGTGGTAATAGCTGTGAAGTTCTCTAACCTGCGCTCTGCGTGTCTGTGTTGACGGGGTTGCTGAGTCCAGGCAGGTCATCCTCTTCCTCCTCCAGCTCTCCTTCTGCCTTCTTCAGAGCATCTAGACTGCCCCGGCAGTCTCCCATCAACCGCATCTATACACACAAACACACGCAAAAACAAAAAATACGGCACTTCAAAAATCTTTCATAGAAAATCACAATGCGCAAAAAATGTTTTTAAACACAGCAAATACACTTCGATTCAAAATAAACAGCTATGAGATTTGGTCTTACCAGAGTTTTCATCGATACATCATTACTACCAAAACAACAAACTACTACAACAACAACTACTAACAAAACTCTCCTCATCTAAACATTTGTCTGCACAGAAAGTACTTACATAACCCACGTAAGAGGTGCTGGGGATGTGTGGGTCCAGGATAGGATGAGCTGCTTCCCCTGGGGGAGATATTTTGTAGCAGATTAGCATAGTTCAGACAGCACATAGAAGGCCAGAGAACCAGTCATTCTGCCTCGTCTGCAATTCTTTATGGAAGGCAATCGAGCACTAGGTACATCCCTCACTTAAAATGGTAATGGAGGTCTTCATTCACAGTTGATGCAAACCTGAAATTGCATAGATGCCAGCATTTCAGTGAGAGAATGAACTGAGAAGCAGGTTGCATGCTCATGAACCTGTACAACAGGGCCTTGCAGTGACACCGATCCACACGCCTCTAATTCCTAAAGAAGAATGACGTTTCCAAGAGCACGGGTGCCAAGTCGGCGTACGGTCTCCCCAGAGGGATCGACACAGACGTGGGGACGGTTTGGGATGGTTTGGGCGTTAGGTGTAGATGTTATGGGTGCAGACAACAGGAGGTGGTGATTAATGGGGTCAGCAGGCTGTGGTGAGGAACATTCATTTAACATGCCCTGAATAGCTGCCTACCAGAGGAAGACCTCAGGGTGTTTTCTGTCAGTTTTATATAAGCCTCAGGGCTCTCAGGAATCACTATGTCTGTGAAGAGAAGGATATGCAACAGAAGATACCAGCAATTCATTTAAAAGATAGAGACAGTGCCATCTGTGCAAAACCGAGTATATATCACATCTGCCCACGGTGTCGAGCAACTCTTAATGCTTAGAAAGCACAAACGCACATATACAAACACACACACACACACACATACCTGTGAGAGCTGCAGTTGTGCTGCATAGGATGTCTTCATGTTCCTCTCTACCTTGGCCCCTCTTCTGTGTTGAGATGGTATGACCCATGGGTTCCAGGTCATAGTCGTGGTCCCACTCCAGTGGAATTGAGTCTACGCTGGCGGGGGTGTCCCTGCCTGAGCAACTGGCACGCGGAGGCGCCACGGTAATGGAAGGAGGCCTGCTATTGCAGGTCCCTTCTTCCCATTGGAGGTCGGAGAGGTCACATGACCCTTCCAGGTCAAACTCCCGGTCTGAACCCTCATACTCATCATCAGCAAACTGAGAGGGACATGAAGAAACATTGTTTAGATAAGACCATAAAGTCTTGAGAGTGTGTGTGTGAGTGAGAGTGTGTGTGTGTGTGTGTGTGTGTGTGTGTGTGTGTGTGTGTCTCACCGGCAGGCGTGTGAGTTTCCTGTAGTAACGCTCTACACGGCCGAACACCTCTCTGCAGTAGCGCTGTAGCTCGTCCAGCTCCTCCTCGATAACAGCGGCATCCAGAGGCTCACTCTTCTCCATCAGAGCCTCGCCCTGGTTGAACACGCTCGCCATCTTCCCCGAATTCAGCTCGATCTCGCGCTGGAACGCCTGCCACGCGCCCGCCAACAGAACGACGTCAAATCAGACGCCCTCCCCAGCACTAGTCGTGCTACGTCATGCCTTCCGTGAGTTTAAATAACTGAGAAAATGTTGTCACAGAAGTTCTCACCCTCAGCTGTTTGATCTTGGCCTGCACGTCACACTCGGAGAAGTGCTCGATGTTGGTGAGCTGCAGGTCCATCTCGGTAAGCCACACGAGAATGCTGTCTCTGGAAGTCTCAAACTCCTCCCGCTGGCCAATGAAGTGCTGGAGAGGGCAGAGGTCAACCAGTCACACTGTGTTTTGGTGTGAATCTTTCACCTTTATCTCACTGACTATGGTGGACAAGTCTCTCACGTTGGCTTTGTCTTTGATACTTTTATAAGTTTAAACAAACTAAGTAACACAGAGAGCGTGGCTGATGGATGATGTAGACAGGCACCTTCAGGCGGCGCAGGATGGCGCTGACCCTCCTCTGCAGCGTGTCCCAGCGTTGGTTCCCATCATGCACCATCTGCCGTAGCTGGCAGGACGAATCGGTGCGGTTCTCCCGGGCCAGGCGCCGGTACTGCTTGTTGATGAGCTCCAGTTGGGTCAGGCACTCCTGCACCTGCCTCTGGAACGCCTGTTCACAAGCACCAACACCATTCGAAGGACATCCGGATGCAAACAATTGGGTCTGAGTGCTAAGTTTTCCGTTTGCGGATGTTATTCACGCAGAACGCGTATTTGACGTTTGTCTTGTAAAACTACGTGAGACTGTGTGGCTGGTGACAGCGAAGTACATGCAGGGATGTCTGGACTGACCCACTGTCCACTCAGAGGAATGTGAACACATGACTCTGCTCAAGAGCATTTGCTAGCTGTTACTTGATATTTCACTCTGCAGAAATGCTCTCTCTCTCGTTCTCTGTAATTCTCTCTCTCACTCTGCCAATTTTCACAAATAATTTTAGACCAATTGAGACTAAAACTTACTCTGATGTGAGCCATGTTGACATCATTTAAACTCCTTCATATTTATCACTTAAACTTCAGTAACAATGTACAGTAGAATTAATTCATTTGACTGTTTTCACCCTTTCAACCGTTTTACCTCAAACTTCTTGAGCTCCTCTTTGGCAACGGTGTAGAGCACTCCAGAAGAGTTGGGCAGAGCTGCCGTCCTCTCAGACGCTTTCAGCCAGTCCTCGAAACGCGAGTAATCATCCAGAAACTTCTGCCACAGTCGCCATGTCTCCTCAATCCTGCACACAAAACAGAGTTATCTACAGAATCTTCAGAAGGTCACTGAAGAGTTATCTACAGAATCTTCAGAAGGTCACCTAGTGAAGAGTTATCTACAGAATCTGCAGAAGGTCACTGAAGAGTTATCTACAGAAGAATTATCTTCAGAAGCTCATCTACAGAAGTTATCTTCAGAAGCTCATATACAGAAGATATGTTCAGAGTTATCCAAAGAAAATAACTGGAGTTATATAGGGCAGAATGCACTTAACATTCCTCTAGAAATAAGTGATTATCTTTAATTAGCCAATAACAAACCTCGCACAATGTACAGCCACACCCATGCACACCCGCTCATACAAACAAGCACACACACACACACACACACACACGCACACACGCACACACGCACTTGAGCCGGCGCTCCATGGCCAGGGCGCAGATGTTCCTCCAGCGGCGGTCCAAGCCTCGTGTGGCCTGCTGGATGGAGTCACACTCGGTCTCCGTGGCGCAGGCATCGCAGTCGTGCAGCAGCACCTCGCACAGGTTCAGGACGGACGCCACTCCCGTGCTGTGCTTCTCGATGTCCCGCTGCAGGTCCTGCAGGGGGGCACAGGCACGTTCACTGCTATTCCTGCTCCCACCACTAACACAGGTTGTGCTAACACAAGTGTTGTGCTAAAAACTCAGACACGCCCAGATTGCTGCCGGGTCCAAGCGTGGCTGAGATAAAAATGGAGCAGTAGCAGTATGTGGGTCGTCTGGTTTTATTTTGTCTACAGAGGCACAGTGGGCTTCCCTCCCCAGTGCATTTCACAGATGTATTTCGAATTCATGTCACATGGGAGTGTGTATGTGGGTGGGGGTGTGTGTGTGTGCGCGCGCGCGCGAGTGTGTGTGTGTTATTTTCAATGGCTGGAATATCTTTGTTTACAAAAAAAAAACACTGCAGTTCAATAAATAAACTGAAAGTAATCTCAAACATGTATTTCAAACTCTTTGTGCTTTGTGGTTTGTGTGTGTTTCTGGATGTCTGGGCGTGAGCGTGTGCGTGTGTGTGTGTGTGTGTGTTACCTGCTGTTGGCTGAGTTTTTTCTGGATTTCACTCGTGTCGCAGGTCTCGTACACGATGGGACGCGAGAGCTCGGTCTCGATGTGAGCCAGCCAGGAGCGCAGACTGCTCATGTTCTTATCCAACTGTTGCACAGCAACTAGAGTCTCCCTCAGCTTCTTCACCCTGCAGAGAGAGAAAGAGAGAGAGAAAGAGAGAAGAGAGAGAAAGAAAGAGAGAAGGGAAAAGGAGAGGGGGGAAGGGAGGGTAGATACATTAAAATAAAAATAAATCCAGCGAAATCCCGAAAAATAATCCAGCGATCAAACCTTGTCAGTGTTTCAGTTTGGTAGACGTGATTGGATAGTTTTCAGATTGCTATGACAATGTCCAAGCAGAAGAACTAAGAACTGCTATGTCTGAAAAGTAACCTGACATGGGAACGAGCCTGGGCAGAGACCCGCGTGTGATATTTAAAGTCCCACACATGCTTACAAATACAGCCTGATGTACAGCTACACTTCAGTTCATGCCTTTACCAGCCACAAATCAAATTCCCTCTTCTGTTGTTTTATATTTGCAAAATACATATTCAGGATTTACAACCTGTGCAACAAAACTGACTGTAACTTTTCCATGCCAGCAGGGACCATGAATATCTGTGCAAGCATTGTTAGCAAAAGATAAAACACCCTGAAGCAGCCTTGGTGTGCGCAAGAATATCACAAACCCTGCCTTTAACGCCATTCCTCAGCACTGTGCATGATTACAGCCACAGCAACAAACAGCTCAACAGATAAAGGAAACACAGTAGCATTTTATCAAAGGAAATGTTAGAAACATTGTAGCAGTAATATGTGTGAGACATTTAAAGAGTTCTTCCGATACAAAAGATCTGCCATAAACCACCAGGTGAATGAACGATCCTGTAAACACCAGAGTTCCACTCTCAGGACGAAGCTGAGCAGATCCGCTCCGGTCACAAAGCACGACACCCACTTTAACAAAAGGTGGCGGAGGTGAAGCGGGTGCACGGGGTTCCTGCCTGCTGACGTCGCAGTCACATTCGGGCAGCTCCGCGTCTTGGCTTGGGCATTGTGCCATGCTCTCGATGCCCACATGCAGCACCATGGGGACAAACTTGGCTCGTTCCAATCAAACGGGCGAGAGAAACTTCTTTTGAAACTTCTTGTTTGTCTGAACGGCAGTTCGTCTGGACTTTCTCTACCTCCTCCCGCTGTGTGTGTGTGTGTGTGTGTGTGTGTGTGTGTGTGTGTGTGAGTGTGTGTGAGCGAGTCATGTGAGAGAGACAACTGCTCGAGAAAAGGCATGTAGCAGTGACTGGTGGCTGAGAGTGACAAGTACGAGTGCAGCTAAAATAAGACTACAGTCAGTAGCACATGCTGGCAAGAGCACTGTAACATTACTGGGCATGAATATGAGCGTGTGTGTGTGTGTGTATAAAAGAACTCATGCATGTCACTGTCAATATTCCTTTTTCATGTGACTATTATTTCATTAACGAGCTAAAACATTTCGGTAAGCACCTTTATTCTGAGAACGTCAAGGCTGTCTAACTGGAGAATATAATATAAACATGTGAAATAGAAAACATAGGCTCACTATATTAGAACGACTTCCCTACTTTCTGTCACAGAACGGAGAAGAACAGTCATAACGATGGGATGGCCCACACCTCACTCTTTTATTCATCATGTTGTGCAAGTCTGTCTTCATCTCAGCTGGAGAAACCATGATACAATCGATTGTTTATAGACTTATTTGTTTATAGGCCAACCAAGTGGAATCAGTGGGAACCCATGGAAGATTAGCCTGCCTACCCTGGGGAACTCCATCAAAAGTTCAATCCAGTCCAAGTGTTGTGTTCAGCCTTACCACCATGGACCTCCTGTCCCTGATTGGTTAACATACATATCCTACCTATTGTCCTGAAGAATATCAAAAACTGTTCCTAGGTGCCAAGGAGACTTCACTGCAGGGCCAGTCACCACTGCCATTGGCTCTCCTGCTAGACTGTGTTTAGATGTTTACTGTGCAGACTCATAATTGGTTCTCATTGATTAATCTATTAAATAAATGTTAGCCATTCCATAAGGCTAATATTCTGCAATTAGCAGTTTTATAGCAAGTTAAATGCAAGAGGGGTGGACCCATAGTGCTTGCTGGGAGGAGCCAAGAAGCAAGTGGACTATGAGTTTTTATACACAAAAAACAAACAAACAAACAAAAAATAAAAAACCCTTAAAAGAGACACTTAAATGTTGTGCTAAAACAAAGCACTATACTGAAGGACAGGAGGCAGTAAAAACAAAGCAATGGAGACTGGAAAACATTCAAAACATAAAAAAACATTCTGGAAAAAAAGAAAATGTTTTCCCAGAAAACGCAAAACAGCTGAACACTTCCTTTTAGGATATTTTCTCTTTAGGATCTTCTTTTCACTTTATTTGTCCACTCTGAAGCACCGTACTGCTCCCTACTCTGTGAGTTGTGATATTAGGCTGTGGCTCATGCGGGCTTAAATAGAGAATGCAGCAGGTGCACACAGTGAGGGCTAACTAGCAGGTGTGTGCGGTCAGAACTAATTAACCCAAAGGATCCTGGGAAGTGGAGTTCCTGGGCTGAGAGTTCCTGCTCTCCTAGCATGCTGCCAGGTCCCCTGCTGGTTGCCAGCAGCGCAGGCTGAAACCTTACAATTAATTTGCCATCTGGTGTTTATCAGAGGAGGAAGGGTTCCTCTTCTCAGCCTGGAATCCTCTCAGGGTTTCTAGCACTTGTTCTCAGGGAGTTTTTCTTTGTCACTGTTGCATTAACTTGCTTATTAGGGGCCTGGGCCGAGATTTCGGTTTTGTGCTGATTTGTGATAGCATGTTGTAAAAACAGTATCCATCAGACTTCAATATGCAGTGAGAACGTGCTAAGAGTCTGAAGCTTTATATTTCCGAGAAACAAAGCTGTTCTTTGGGAATCACTCACCTTGCTGCGATGAGGTCGAGCAGGTGCTTCCAGCGCTCCTTGGCTTTGCTCAGTTTGTACTGGATCTCAGCTGCCTTGCTCTCAGGGCTGGCTCGGGCCAGCCTCTCCCCCATCTGCTCCAGATGTAGTTTGTTCTCCCTCGCCGCCGCGATCTCCTCCTGACAGTCCTGGTTCACACACACACACACGCGCACACACACACACCTTTACTGGTGCTCTGTCTGAGCAAGACACAGTGATGCATTACTGAATAAGAATGGATCAAATTACAATTAAAATTTTAAAAACAACTAGAAAAAAGATAATTAGTTAAATATAAATAAAAAATTGTTAAGGATAAAAATGCTAACTGACAAAAACAGTAAAAAACAGTGGACTGTATACAGTTTTCAAGTACCTTTCTGTTCTATATAAATTAAACATACTGAAGGCAGATAAAAAGCTACATTAAAACCATGAAATTATGCTTCATGTGCCAGTCTGGTTTTGATTACTTTACTTCCATATATGAGATTAATACATAAATAACAGCTCACCTTGGTGAGTTTCTTGGTCATCTCCTCGATGGTGATGTCACCATTCTGTGAGACTTTGCTCTCCATGTGGGTGAGCCACTCACACAGCTCCCGGTTCTTCTCATTGAACACGACCCACTCGTTCAGTTTCTCACTCACCTGCTGCCTTCGCAAAGCCAACTACACACACACACACACACACACACACACACACACACACACACACACACACACAGACACAAGGACATTGTTCCTTTTTTGCCCTCTATTGCATGTGGGGGTGTTTGTGAGTGTGTGTGTGTGTGTGTGTGTGTGTACCTGATGGCAGGTCTCCTCCCACTGTCTCTGCAGAAGCTCGATCCTTTCCTGTAGCACAGTGAGGTCGTCAGAGCTGAGGTCACTTGAGAGAGAGTCTCTGAGCATACACAGGGTAGTAAGATCTTCAGCCCAGCCCTCGGTGCTACCCTCTAACTCCTACACACACACACACACACACACACACACCAGAAAGAAACAGGTTTAAATACACATTGTGGCGGTAAGCCTTTCCCTTCTAAACTCAAGGCAAACTAAACATTTCCTCTCTAAATGCTTTGAGCGATGTCTTTGCGTCTCACATGAGCTGCACAGTGTGCTTTTGCCTTTTCAAACAATAACAATAAATTTTCACTAACTTGTATATGTGCACCAGGAACAAATGAAATGATATTAACCCCCAGTGACACTAATAACTACCACAGGAGAGGCATTACTTTAAATATCAGGGTAGTGCGTTTCATTAACGATCGATAATAAACCGCGAGACAATAAACATACACGTCTACAGGTCGGTCCTGCTGAGTCTGGAACCACTATAGCAAGACATACACAGAATGAATCCTATGGAAAATACAGGCTAGGACTACAGCGTTTTTAACAGGTAGCATGCAGGGTAGAAGACAACATCACAGGCACCGGCTCCTCTCCCACAGCTGCTTCTCTCAGGCTGTGAGGCCGTAGTCAGCCGATGCACAAAGATGACCAACACCACCCCCACCCCACCCCACCCACCCCTCCACCTCCACTAACTCCATCCGCACTACCGCAACATCACGAAGGAAACACAATCCCCACCTCATGGCTGGAAAAGCTAAACGGTCTGCATGAACACTTCCTGTACCTCAGTGTGTTGCACGCACACAGCCCAAATGTGCGGATTTCCCAGGATACAGCAGTTGATATGCAGCAGAATCCAGATGCAGTATATAGTTCAGAGGCTGGGAGAGCGCTGGGCGCATGCGTACCTTGCAGCGGATCTGCTCACTGTGCAGTTCATCGTGGTGTTCAGGTAAGGGCACAGAGAGCTTTCGTTTAAACGCCCGCAGCTTCTCGTGTGAGGCAGCAATTCCTTTCTCACACTGCTCCCATTCCTGCGCGCACACACACGCACGCACACACACACACACACACACACACACACACACACACACACACACACACACACACTCAGATCACATAAAGGCTCCACAAAAAAAAAGAAAAATATTCATGCAGTGGCTTCAGTGGAATCTAAACACATAAGTTTTTCGTTGCTGCTGACAGAATGTGAGTCAGTATATCCTGACCTTCAGCCACTCTCTCTTGCATGTTAATAAACAACAAAGCAATGTTGCTTTTAATGCTACAGGAGACTCAAGCTAAGCTACACACTAATATCAGGAATGCTATCGGCTAAGCTACACAATAACAACAGGAAAGCTATAGGCTAAGCTACACACCAACACCAGGAATGCTATCAGCTAAGATACACACTAACACCAGGAATGCCATCGGCAACAAGCTACAATCAACAACAAGATCGTCAGGGTAACACTTTGCTTTCAGGCTCACAAAATTACAACAGTGAGCAGAAGGTCAGAGCTCTAATCTCACACTGTAATCCCAAATGGACAGGTTTACACAAACATGGTCAGAGCTAAGAGAGAAAGAGGGAAGGAGAGAAAGAGATAAGGACTGAAAGAAAGGACATAGAGGAGAGAGAGAGAGAGAGAGAGAGAGAGAGAGAGAGAGAAAGAAAGAGGAGAGAAAGAAGGCAGGAGAGATATTGACATGCACACCCCACAGAGGCATGGTACCTTCCATCACAGTATCCAACAGAAGGGAGGAGGGTAGTGGTAGAGGACGAGGAACAGGGGAGCCATCTTTCCCCGTTCATTCATTCTGCTCGCTGGATGATTCTCTTTCCCTGGCTGCTGGACCAACTGTACATACACCCACCACCTCTCTCTCGCTTTTCACACCACTAGAGCATGTGCTGTCTCGCCTCTCCCTCTCCACCTCTCACCATCTCCGTCATCCTCCCTCTCAATCTCTATCACTTACTCTCCCTCACCCTCTTTCACTATCTCACTCTCCTTCTGTCTCTCACTATCTCCCTCTCCCTCTCTGACTATCTCCCCCTCACCCACTAGCTTTTACTCTGCCTCTCTCACTTTCTCTCACACTCCTCCTCCCTCTACACCACTGAAAATCTCCCTCGAGCTGTCTCTCTCTCTGCCTATTTTCCCTATTTAAGGCTTTTACGTTTAACAAACCTAAACGTAACCAAACTCAACACCTGGTGCTCCGCAGTAATGACAGGCACAAGACGTGGGGATCCATGATATTTACCAAACACAATCAAGCAATAAATCAGGTAAACAAATGCACCTTCTAGTAGAGGTCACACCACTAGCACCAAGGCCCCTGTCAGAAGTGACGCATTTAAAAAAAACAAAACGGATAGGACAAAAAATCTCTGAGTAATTAAATTTTGCTATCCTGCAAAGTGGTGTTCAAAACACTATCAACACCCTCTGTGCAAACCGAACGGGAGCCGGAGAAAGATTCAGTTTGAACCACTATTAGCAGTTCTAGCGCCTAGCTGTGGCCCTGGCCATGACTGCTCTAGGCTCGACCGCTCTGGCATTGACTGCTTTAGGCTGGGCTGCTCTTGTGCTACCTTGAGAAGGGTGAGGAGCTCCTTCTTCCTCTCGTCCAAACGGATGCTGCCGGCCCTCCACCGGCCTTGCAGGTCTGTGAGCTCGGCCTGCAGGAGAGCCTCGGCCTGGGCATCCGCCGACAGAAGCAGCTGTCTCCCGGCCTCCACCGCTAGGATGTAGCTGCCCTGCTGCCTCTGGAGGACCCGCTCCTTCAGCTGCAGGGAGCAGAAGGAGCAGAGGGTGGAGCTTTGGATCAGAAATGGTTTTCTTGGCTACAATAATCCATTTGCAATATCATGAAATACTTTCTTCGAATCAATATATGAACACAGTAACAAGAGTTTCAGTGGCTTAAGAAGCCAGTGGCCTGCATGGTTTCCTGTTTCTCCAGCACATTGGATCCAGTTCCAGAAGGGCTTGATGATAACCTGATAAACCGGATCAGGTGTGCTAGAGCACGGGAACGAAGACGCGACTCAAGACCGGAGCTGAAAACGTCTGTAGTTACTGTGGTGTCCACAGGCACCGGGCCTTCGACCCGCCCATCACCTGGATGTGGTCGAGGATTCGACGAGCTTGCTGCAGTGCCACCCTTCCTCCCTGTGGCCCCTCCTCCTCGGGTTCGAGCCACGCCTCCTGCAGCCAGAGGCGCAACTTCTCTGCCAGCTCGGTGAAGCGCTGCCACTGGCAGACGAGCGCGTCGATTACGCCCCGCCTCTGCTGCGCCAGCCGCACCACCCCCTGCCACTGGTTACTCAGCAGCGCCAGCTTCAGGCCAAAGTCGTCCCTGCGGGCCAACAGGACCAGAGCCGCATTCACTCACAGTGGTTTTAAAATGCAACAACTCCAGGAGAAAGAGGGTTGGAATCCATCCCACAGTTGCAACCAACCTGTCCTCCACTTGTCCCTGATTCAACAGCTGATGACCATCACTAATAATGGAATAGAGAATCTGATGCCGACTGAACATTTCAGCCTGGAACAGCTACACACGCGCACAGACACGCCCACACACACACACACACACACACACACACACACACACAGAGGCAAATTATACTAAGCAGAAAGAAGTGTGAGGAACTTTTGTTTTCTTTGCAAACAGCTGGACCAACTACATATGCAACACTTGCACTCTCTGTTCTGGGTCTCCTTGCTCATCTTCCCAGTACCTCATGCTCTCTCTGCTGCTCCAGAAGGTTCTGGTAATTCCCAGAGATCTCAGCAGCCAGCTTCCCCTCCACCTGGGTGAGGAAGTTTAGCCAGGCCTCACACTTCTCCAGGAAGCTCTGTCTCTGTAGAACCAGAGCCTGCAGCTTACTGTTCACACACACACACACACACACACACACACACACACACACACACACACACACACACATTAAATCTTAATGGATGAATATTTATATAAAGTGGAGTACACTGTAGCTAAGCTTCAGAGTTATTAACTGTGTACAGCTACCGTTGTTTCTGTACCTGAATCTCTCTGTGCTGTGAGCTGAGGCAGATGTCCAGCTTCTGTTGAGCTGCTGCAGGCGTCTGATCTCCTGGTCGTTCAGAGGAAGCCTGTAGCCCATACCATTCAGACGCTCCAGGTCCGGGGACAGGAGGCTCAGTTTCAGCATCTGTCCCTGCAGGCACATCGTACACACACACACACAGTCACACTCGGCCTCCTTACACACACCTTCGGCTGCCTTCCACAGCCAATGGCGGCTCTGATGGCTCTTACTTTCAGTTTCTCCATGCGCTCCTGCAGAGAGGAGAGATCTGCGGATCTGTCCGGATCCGTTTCCCTCAGAACGTCCTCCGCTTGCTCGGGCCACTGGGCGAGAGCCTCAAGCTCCTCCATGAAGCTCTCGTAGTCCTTCATGCCAGCCTGCACAAGCACAAATAACAGGAAGGGTAACTGTCAAGGCCATCTGGGATTCACCACTGATGTGGACCTTGATGAGGGTTAAAGCATCACATTGCATTTTTACTTCTTTACATTTCTTAAATTATTTTTCTTAAATTTCTTAAGTTATTTAATTTTATTTCTGAAATTCTTAATTTATTCTTAAATTATTATTAAATATTTCTTTATGCACTTTATATTCCTTATATCTTATTATTTTAATTTTATTACAATAACTTTTGCAAAGTTTTACTTCTATTTCTTGGCAAAGACCTTCCTGAGGTCTTTGTATGAAAATGTATGAAAGTATTCACATAAGAATTACTGTACATGGTAGTTGCTAGGTGTTTGGTACATATCACAGAAGCCTAACACTTGCCATCAAATTTGGCATTTGAATTGGGAAATCAAAAGACAAAAGACAAAACTTGTGAGAAGGATAAGTGTGTGTGTGTATGAGTGTGTGTGTGTGTGCGCATGTGCTATGTATGTGTCAGAGCACATGTTTACCACCTCTGCTATACTTGTTAATACCAAAGAACAGAGGGCTGTCCCTAACCTGTAACAAAGACTGCTGTCTCCGCAGGGCGTGTCCCACTGTTGCCAGGCGCTGGTTGAGTGACAGATAGTCTGTGTGAAAGGTTGCCATAGCAGATGGCTCGACTTGCAGCCTCAGTTGTTCCTCCACCTCTGTCAGCTGCTGCAGGGTGGACAGGACTGAGCCATGGGACTTCAGCAAGTCCTAAAGAAACAACACATAGACTCAATGTTAATACACACAAATATACAAGAGAGTACTGGACTTTTTCCTCATTCAGACTCATTTAGTCATAGTCACATTTGGCTACCAAAGAGGTGGGCTTACGTTGCAATCACATATCCAGGCCTTCGCCTCCTGTTCTGTGATCTCCTTGTGGACGGCCCTGTTGAGCAAACATTCAGCCCTCTCCTCTACCCTCTGGACGTCCATGCTGCTGTTCTCATGAAGCTCCTTGTAACGCTGCCACAGGTGAAGCAAATTCTTACTGCTCCTCAGCTGGTCTGAGATCTGCTCTAGCAATGTGTTCCAACTGCAAACAGCATAGGGAACCTTTTATAACTGCATTCCAGTCAGGGTGCGGTCAGAGTTGCTGGCAGCTGCTGGTGTGAAGGCCCACCTGTGGTTGACATCACTGAGGGCTGTGTTGATTGTTTCAGCTGCTGAGGGGTGGCAGTCTCCAAGCAGCTGCTCAGTGAGAGAGCCAAACTTCTTCAGGCTGCTCTCCTGCCTTTCCAGCTCCTCCTGGTGATTCTGAGAGCATGCACCAAACACACACATACATCAGAACAGCATCAACAGAGCATCAACAAGCCTCCTGGAGAGAGCAGTAGACCTACCTCAAGGTTCTCCACCTGGACGAGCACGGCCTCTGGAGAACCAGTGAGGAGGCTCAACCGGGAGATGGCGTAGCGGCCTTCCAGCAGATAACCCTGGATCTCCTCAGACGCCCGCTTGTACAAGCCCCACTGCTCCAGCACCACACGCACACTTCCCTTTACCTGCCCAATCTACACATGAAAACAATGCCAAACTGTGTTAACGCATTACTTCATCGTTGAATGCCATATACAGTAAAAACGGTATATATATCGCGTTGTTTAACTGAAACGTTAAATGCAGAAAAAATGTGGACTAAAATTCTTTGACTGATATTTTTTCAGTTATTACTGCTGATTATTTTCTCTGCCAACAAAGCTGGCGTCTGTCTGTTGCGGTGAGCTCACCAGCTGGTCTAAGTTGGCCCAAGACTGGTTTAGCCCCTTAATGGTTTCCATGACAGCACAGGAGGCCTCTCCTTTCTTGTCCTGGATGAGCAGACTTCCTTTTTCCTCTACTTTCTCCAGGTCCTTCTCCTTCTCCTTCATCAACTCCTCGAGCTCCTGACAGTCACAATGAGTTGTGGGTTCTTTAGATCTCTGCTGTATACATACATGATAAAAGCTCATCTCCATAACCCTTCATGCTGTGTAGCCCCAGTGAGCACCTGGCAGTCCTTCAGCACATTTTGGGCTGAGGCAACATCCTCAATCCTGGGTTTCTTCTTGAGTTTTTCCTCCTGTGTACTGATCCAGGTTTTCAGGGTCTGTACCCCATTTTCATACTCCAGCCAGTTCTCAAGCAGACCTTCTAATTGCTGGATCTAAAGCAAAGGAATGCCCAGAATGAGATGTCCCAGGTCAGTACGCAACCAGAGATACAAAGGAAAACGATCCACTAAGACAGAATTCCAGTTAATTTACATGTGCTGACACATAAACAGTGGTAAAGATTAAACCCTACTTTACACAACCTTACAGCCTTTGCAGTGATCTGGGTGGATACAAACGTAACAGCCCCAGTGTCTGTTCACCAGCACACGCTCCACGTCACTTCCTCATGTGCGGCAGGTGCTGACCTTTTCGGTAACGAGCCCCTGCAGAATCTGCCAGCGGCGGTTCATGGCCCCCAGCCGCTCGGCAAAATCCGTCTTGTCACCACGCTTCCCCTCCACGTCCTGACTGCTGATCTGAAGAACCGACTGGTTCACGAAATCCACCGTCAGCTGTTTGCAGGACAGGTCAATGCGAAAGCCCTGCAGTTGGGGAAAGAAAATTGAGATCCAGGAGAGGCACTTTGACAATAATTCTGTTTGATTAGATTATTGAATTTGCTATACTGTCGTAATGTACATGACTTGTTTTGTCATATATGTTATATTAAGGCTTGTTGGTTTATTACCTTGTATTTTTGGATATAACTCTGCACCATCTCAGAACCCACTGCCTCCATGATCTTGCTCTGATCTTCTTGTATAATGTTTTCCATGATTGAAATCCAGCTCATCAGCTCTGTGATGGCATGCCGAGATGCGAGCTTCTCCATCTGCAGCTACAGGTTACAAAGGTAATCACCACAGTTAGCCTGTACCTTTACGACAGTTAATGAGACAGGAAATACTGAATTTGCATCATCTAGCATGAAAGACATACTTTACTGAATAATTCACTCTAGTCACAGAATAATATTAGATTATCAATATAGATTATTTCAATATTACGAAATAAAAAAACTTTGAATTCAAGAGGTTAATCTGAGGCAAAGGGAGATGTAATCATATGTAATCATATGTAATACATTAACATTACACATTTCCCATCGTAATTCCTCTCACACAGAGCATGGAGGTCCTTCAGGCCTCACCTGGTGGAGCTTCTCCTGGACGACGGGGATGCGCGTGAGGAGGTCGGCCCACTGAGTGTCCACCTGGGCCAGGTGTGAGCGGAGGGCCGCTGTGTCCACCTTCTTCAGCTTCAGCAGCTGGCTGCCCCGGCTCAGCACGGACGAGCGCAGGGAGGACTTGGCGTCCACCTCTTTGGAAAACTCCTGCAGGGGGAAACAAGATGGACAGCTACCAGGTGAAGTGAGGTCTGTTTAGTGGATATCGCTGGGTAACCATCAGGGAAGAGCACATTGTCTGTTGATAATGTGGTTTAACTGGGACATTTGTATGGAGAACTGGGCACGTGGCAGTATTGCAGTGTTCATCTTGTATATTAAACAGGGTTGAGAGGAAGATTAGAGCATCTTTTTAGGAGATTTCAGCAGAGTGAATAGGATCGTTTGAGGAGGGACCAGCAGCCAGGCTTTGAGGAGTTCCTCACCAGAAAGGCATGGAGGTGGTCTCGGACGGTCTCCAGCTCCTGAGGGACAGTTACAGATTGAGCGCTCCAGAAGTCAAGCCGGTCTAAAGCTGAAGCCAGCCACTGGCTGAGCTCTACAGAGTCGCTCTGGTACCTGCAGGAACAACACAGAAGAATCCAAAACACACATACATTCACGCAGCAAGAAACTATTGCAAATGCGTTTAGAATATCTTTGCGTCAATCTCCATGGACTTGATCATGATCTGGCAGAACGCTGGGAGACGCCAGCAGGTGTGGGGGGAGAGAGAGGGCTGTGGGGACAGACCTGGTCCAGTGTTTGAGGGTGGAGTCGAGGCGGTGAAGCTCCTTGTTGACCTTAGTGGTGCAGCTGAGCCAGTGCTCTCCCAGCTGGGTGAGCTGGGTCTCCAGCTCTGAGCAGCACACACTGAGCAGGAGTCTCTTCCCATCCTCCAGGACCTGGTAGAGCTGCTGTTGCTGCTCTGTCAGGCTGCTCTTCAGACTCTACGCCATGGAGAGGAAGGATGAGGAGAGGAAGGGGGAAAAAAGAAAGAACAAACAAAAGAAGCAAATAAACACAAAAGGTAATAAACAGTATCATAAAAAAAAACTATTTTAAAAGTTTTGCAGAACATAAGTTATTCAAATAAATGCATCTTGTTGGAACATAAACATTAACTGTAGAGGTGATTCTGAATTTCATTCAGTGGGTCTTTTGGGCTTTATGGTGGAACCAGTATAGACTGCCCAGTATAAACTACCCATCAACTGCACTTTACCTGGTAAAGTATGATTCTCTCACTGAGTCTCTCCTCGGTCTCTTCCACCAGTCCTACAGTAGGAATACTGTTCTCCACTGCCTCCAGATGCCTGTACAGTGCCTGGTAGTCTCCCATCAACCTGGTCCATGACTGAACCACATCAAACAGTAAGACACAGTTGAGAAAGTAGAAATGGTGATATGATGGTTGCACAATCATCTCTACCATGGATACGCACTGTGTATAAGCACTGTGTATAAGCACTGTGTATAAGCACTGTGTATAAGCACTGTGTATAAACACTGTGTATAAGCACTGTGTATAAGCACTGTGTATAAGCACTGTGTATAAACACTGTGTATAAGCACTGTGTATAAGCACTGTGTATAAGCACTGTGTATAAACACTGTGTATAAGCACTGTGTATAA
>JAOYMR010000017.1:20256125-20280345 GCA_025802075.1 Tenebrosternarchus preto | reverse complement strand
CACTGTGTATAAACACTGTGTATAAGCACTGTGTATAAACACTGTGTATAAGCACTGTGTATAAACACTGTGTATAAACACTGTGTATAAGCACTGTGTATAAGCACTGGGTATAATAAAGCAGGTAGCAACACATTTGTCTAAATCTAACTCATTCCCAGTGAATGATTAATTCACAAATTGTTCAGAATAAGCATACTTTTACACACACACACACACACACACACACCTCCAGTATGCCTTCCAGCTCCACGCCTCTCCTGTGAGCCTGTTTGAGGACAGCCTGTGTGTGAGCTACAGTCTGCTCCAGAGCCTGGGCCTCCCTCTGTACCACTGCTCTGCTGACCTGCCTAAAGGAGGCCTGTGTCAGCACCACATGTGCCTCCAGGCCCTGGAAAAACTCCTGGCACACATGGCACAGAGCAAATTAGGACGAGGACGACCAACCACAATGCAAGGTAACAAAGCAGAACCAAATAAGACACGTATGATGGAGTCAGAATTACTTTGTGCTTGTCCAAGAGAACCTGAACTTCAACCACCGAGCCCACAGTCATCTTGGGGTCGGCAGCCATCTTGTCCTGAGCTGTGTCTACAAGTTCCTGTAGGTCTTGCAAGGCTTTCTCGTACTGGGCCTTCAGGACCAGTGTCTGGTTTAGACCACTCCGCCTCGAGCCAACCATCTCAACCAGCTCCTCATACGCATCCTACAAACACACATTATTAGTAACACAGCAGGACAAGCTGGTCTCCACAACATCATCTTCATCATCATCATCAACAACACCACATATAAGCTGTGTTTACCTGCAGTTTGAGAAGCTCCTGCGTGGACACTGGGTCTGGCTGCAGTGTTTCTCCCTTGCTCCTCATCTCAGACACTCTCTGCTCAAATTCCCTCAGACTGTCCTCTGCTTCAGCCAGAGTCTGCAGACGCCACACGCAGAGAGTGCAGACAACTCTTAATGTTCATAACGCCAGAGCTTTGGCTAAACGAATGTAATTACCGAGCAGGCAAAGCCCATGGCTACACTGTGCAATAGCAAATCTGAAGCTCTGGGAAGGTAAAACTGTGGTGCTCCTAACCATTGGTTGATATGCAGTGCTTCTTTTACGAAATAAAATCCAAAATATGAAATACAGTTAACAAAGACTCCAGCATGAGACATGGAGTAAACTGGGAGGTTCTACTGATGACAGCTAAATGTGTGTGAGTGAGCGCAGGCCTGAGAGTGGAGAATCACACTTCCTTCTCACCTCCATCTGTTTTGAAGCAGGACGTTCCATGGCTCCAGACATCTTCTGCAGCAGCTGCTGCTTTGAGTCACTCATGGCAGCAAATAACTGCCTCAACTCAGTCTGAGATGCCGCGTGCAAGAGAGAGAACAAACGGAGCCAGAATGAAACAGCTTAAGGCTGCAGCCACTCTGAAACATTTATCAGAATGTTTATAATTAGGAACGTGAGAAAATACAGCACGCGCAAACACAAACCAAAACAGCCACACACCTGGAAAGCGAGGTGTTCCTGAAGTTTGCCTCTAATACTGTTACATCTCTGCTCCATCAATGAGTCTGCCAGCCTCAGCCTCTCTTCTAATCCCATCAGAGCCTCCTCAATCAGGGAAAGGCCTTCTCCATCACCTTCTTCACCCAACAGCTTCTCTGCACCTCCCAGCATCTCCTTGCATTTACACACCTCCTCACTAACGTTCTTTAGCTCCTTATTTAAGCCCTGTAAGAGGAGGGAGAGAGATTAGTGAATGTCAGGGATTTATTTTTTTATGATTATGGCTAATCACATGAAGCACCCGCTCGTCCACTCAGTCCATCTATTCATTCATTCATCCACTACAATACATTTGATTTTAGCTAATTAATCGCTGGTAGACCATTTCCCACCTCTAGATGGCAAAGCTGCTTCTCCGAGTCATCAGACAGTAGCACAGGGCAGGAGAGCACGCCGTTCTCTGCACTGTCCAGCCAGGAGGAAGCTGCAGACACAGCTTCATAAAGAGTCTTCTCCAGAACCTGGGCCTGTCTATTATCAGCTCCCCCTGTCTGTGAGGAGGACACACAGCACAACATAAGTAAGAAGACATGCTGCGAAAGGCTAGTGTTTAATCAGTACCTTAGTGTTTATCGGTACCTTAGCTACTTCTTCCATTTCTTGGCTAAAATTCTCAAATAGAGTACTGGGGGAGGGGCTATCCTGGGTCAGCAGTTCCCCTTGGAACAGGACTGCTGGGCTGGAGACTCGTGACCGCTGGAACACCTACAAGAAAATGAATGTTTACTTAGTGATACCTCGGCTCAAAAATGTTTACCTAGCGATACTTCAGCTCTACGTTAACCATGTTTATCACCACAATATGCTCTCCAATCTCACGTACACACAGGCCGTTCTGTACAGAAACCCCCGTAAATCCGGCCGCCCTGCCCCCCTTGCTGGAGGAGACTGAGAGCTGCGGCATGGTTAGGATCAGCTGCCTTACCGAGCTGAGCTGTTCCTGCTGCATGGTGTTGAATAACAGCTGCAGCTTGGTGCTGAGGTCCCTGCTCAGGTTCTCCCACTTCACTCCCATAGGGGGCATCGCGCTCACACTCTCAGGCTGCTCAGCCATGTCCTGCGTGACCACCCCACAGCTGGAGGGAGCGGGACGTACAGACAGACAGAAGGACATCAGACAGGACAGAAGACATAAGAAGATCGGGCAGATGGTCTGTAGTGAGGTTAAAGGAACATGTGTAAGGGAGAAAAAGAAGGGTACTGATCCTCAGACGAGAGTGTAAGGCACACCTCTCTCCATTGGGCGTGGTTTGCTGCGAGAGTAGCTCCTCCCCTCGGCAGGCCACAGACTGCATCAGTTTCCTCTGGTCCTCCAGCTGCTCCTCCAGTTCCTGGAGCATAAATAAGATCACGCCTCTGGAAGACCATTCTTGTATACTAAGTGCTAAATAGATTATTGTGTACTAAGTGCTAAATAGATTCTTGGGTACTAAGTGCTCCAGCAGTAGCAGTGGGGCTCCTACCCTCTGCCTCTGTGCGGTGTCCTGCTGCTGCTGGCTGCGGGTGGAGCGGGCCTGACTGAGCCAGTCCAGCACGCTGGGGCTCTGGGCGAGCGACGGGTCCGGCTCATTCTCCTCTTGCTCCAGCAACGAGCCCTGGACACGCAAAAACACAGCCAGCGATCAACACCATGGGACACACGTGGGATCCTAGAGACGTATCGTTACATGAGGATGAACGACAACGTTACATTTCTCATGTTCCTGAAAGAATAAGATGCAGCAATTGGTACTGCGCCACTAATGGCTGTGAATACCCAGAATACTCCAAATGGAGGTCTTCTTATATTAAACATACATAGCAAAGTTTTAAATTTGGAGAAAAAAAATTATAATTTCACAGAGCATCTACAAGTTTGGCGGCCTAGCCTTCGTTGTGAGAAAACGGTTAGCACAAGCGAGCTCAACTGTTAGAGCATGAGCAGACAGCTCCTTTGTTCCCCTCACAAAGCCCTGACTGTTGGGGCAAAATGATGACGCACGTCCAATAAGTGAAAACACAGCACCACCACCCAAGAAGACAGCCGTGCGTGTGCTCAAACTGTAGTACAGTGTAGTACACAGCACATTACAGCTCTTTAGCTACAGCGCTAAGCCAGTAAGACATGAATTTTCCCTGTCATGTTGGGGGTTTGGGTAAGGGGGGCGTGGTTTTGGGTGAAGTAGGCGGGGCAACTCACCTGTATGTGTGTGTGTTTGTCCTGCAGGATGCGTTGCAGCTCCAGTAGACTGGCCTTCAGGCCCTGCAGCTTGTGGGCGAGCTGCTCGGCGTCACCCCGTGTGCCCGCCTTGCCCTCCATCAGCAGGCTCTCGCTGTGCACGGACAGCTCGGACAGAAACAGCACCTTCTGCTCGATCTCTAGCAGCATGTTCTACAGTGGGGAAACATGAAGAACATGGAGCTCAACCACTTGCTGGAGAACCTGATTGAAGGAAGGACAAGTCTGATACAGCCATGGCACCATTTGTGACTTCTGGCTTGAATCAAAGTGTTGAATCAAAATGGACATGATGGACAAGTCTGAGAAAGGACTGTTCCTTGAATAGACTACAAAAAAAATTTTTTTTGGAATGATTCTCTCTTACATGTGCAATTGTCATGACACTGTAGCTTAGCATACTTCTGTAAGCTACAGAAAGATCACTGTATTAGTTCATTCAAAAGTTCAATACATTTCAAACACCTGGCATCCTGCTTGAATTTCAGATGTAAAAAGGGTCACAATAAATTCCTGACAAAAATATATCCGCTACTTTCACCATGTTCAGTTAATAACTGATTTCCTCAGTGTACAACACATATATCTTCCTTCACACTGTTAATAAAAGACAGAAAGCAAGGAGAACCAAGTATATTAAGGTTTAGTGCTTCCATGTGGTCCACGGGCATCAACGTCATGTTGCTCACCTGACAGTCGATCAGCTGCTCCTCCATGTCCATGTCCTCTGGATGCGGCTGAAGGGCGGAGTTAAGTGTGGCCCGGGTGCTAAGCAGCCAATGGTCAAGTTCCTCTGCCTCACTATGGTAACGCTGCAGGGCCTGTTCCTGCCTCAGTTCTTCCAGCTGTTCATTCAATCGCTCCTGTAGATGGATCATGCCGTTATTCTTGATTTACAAACATGCCTTCAATGAGTGCAATTACTAATCTCCTGCATCTGTCTCTTCAGCACAAATAAATCTAATACTGGAAAAACCACGGTGCCTTAAGAAGCAGGATCTCAGTTAAGTAGCTTCTAAAAAGTTTACACTGAAAAATATTCAGCAAAGTTTCAATGTTTTATTATTAATAGAGAGTCATGGGTCACTCCTCCGAGCTTCTTCAGCAGCAAGTAGAATGCAGTAGCTGAAGTTCACCTGGGCATGTGTGGAATTTGCATAGCTATATGTACGCATGTGTGTATGATTCGGTCTGTTATTTGCAAGGACTGTCAACAGAAAGGAACAGACTCTCTTGTTGTCATTCTGCTGGATACAGTTATGATAAAGGACCATAAAGTTGAGATACAAGAAGAAGCAGCTAAAGCAAACCCATAAAGAATCTCAAGCGTATGCTTTCACCATCATCTAAACAGTGAATCCTGAGCTGAATTAAACTGAGCTGAGAGACGTGTCTCTACCTTCACGCTCCACCCAATCCTCCAACCTCACACTCCACCCAATGCTCTACCCTCACACTCCACCCTCATGCTCACCTCCAGGAGCTGGCGCTTGCCTGAGGCCTTCATCCGGATGGTGGCCATGCGCTCAGCCAGCACGCTGAGGGTGGAGCGGAGCGCCAGCCTGTCTCCGTCGTCCTCCTGCAGCTCCTCGGCGAAGCAGTCCTGCAGGGCCCCGATCTCGTCCTGAAGCATCAGGACCTCATCCATCAGGGCCTGCAACCCCAGTGGCAGAAGTGTTTAAAAAAAACAACCAAAAAAACAAAACAAAAAAAAAGTTTTTTCTAAGTGCTTGGGAATTTGAGAAATGGAGTCTAGGGGGGCGGTGCTTGGAACACCAAGGAGAGACCCGGAAGAACAGCATGGTTGGAAGATGGGTGTAGGAAACTGTATACTGGCAAATCTATACAGGACACAATCAACTCAGGACGGCAGGACAAACTCAAGCATTTGATGGCTTAAGTGACAGATCCCTCGGCTGAGGTTGTAGTAGTAAATGACGTGTGTAGTCCCAGCATTAGTGTGTGGTTGCCTTAGCCAGTCCCAACCCTCAGGCTTGTTCACCTGGTGGGCTGCCATCTGGCTCTCTGGGCTTTTGCCAGGCTCCAGGCCCTCACTGAGGGAGGACTCTATGGACTCCATCTTGGTGGAGATGGACTGCAGGGCCTCCTGGTAGTGTTGTTGCCTCTCCAGGGCCTCATAAAGACTCTTTTGCTTTTCACTGATCTACACAAACAGCAAAAAGAGAGAGAGACAGAGAGACAAAGAAAGAGAGAGAGAGAGAGAGAAAGAGAGAGAGAAAGAGAGAGAGAGCAATTAACCAAGAGAAATTGTAAAATGTTAACAGTGGAAGTAAAAATGATCAGTGGACACGCACCACATTTTTCAGTGTTTCCCATGAGCGCTGTAAGTCATCCAGGTTAGCCGAGGCTGTGGACTCCATGGAGGGATCGAACAGGTCCTGTAGGGGAGTGCGGCTAAGAGGGGCCCTTCCTGGGGCCTGGAGAACAGACACCACGTGAACAGTGAGCAAGACACCATCCCCTTCCCCCACCTGCATACTTTCAAAACTAAAACACCCAGAACAAGACGGATCTGTCTACACTCACATTTGCATTATGCTTAACACAGCACACTGTTACGGCCTGACGACTTAACCAGACTGAAATACAAGATTCATCATGGTTCAGTGGCCCCCATACAGCACAAGGCCTGATACTCTACACTGCTTTGCTCAGATAAGTACTGAAGTATTTGTTATCAGCAACTTAATTTCCAATTCCAATCCATTCTAGTTTGCCGTTTGCAATGGTATATATATACATGAGACACAGAAAAACTAATTTTAAACAAATTTTCTACAGAAATCATTGTTAGCCACCTTACAAATCAGCTACATTATACATACATACATACAAATATATAAATATATTTATTTATTTATTTTAACAGTGAGAGGTAGAATATCTAAAAAAATCCAGAAAATTATATTGTATAAAATATATAAATTTATTTGCATTTTGCAGAGAGAAATAAGTATTTGATCACCCACCAAACATTAAAAGTTCTGGCTCCTACAGACCAGTTAGATGCTCCTAATCAACTCCTTACCTGCATTAAAGACAGCTGTCTAAAACTGTCACCTGTATAAAAAGACACCTGTCCACAGACTCAATTAATCAGTCAGACTCTAACCTCTCCAACATGGGCATGACCAAAGAGCTTTCTAATGATGTCAGGGACAAGATCATAGAGCTGCACAAGGCTGGAATGGGCTACAAAACCATAAGTAAGATGCTGGGTGAGAAGGAGACAACCGTTGGTGCTGCTGTAAGAAAATGGAAGGAAATACAAAATGACTGTTAATGGACCTCGATCTGGGGCTCCATGCAAAAATCTCACCTCGTGGGGGTGTCATGAGGAAGGTGAGAAATCAGACTAAAACTACACGGGGGAACTTGTTAATGATCCTAAGGCAGCTGGGACCACAGTCACCAAGAAAAAAATTGGGAACACATTACGCCGTAATGGATTAAAAATCCTGCAGTGCCTGCAAGGTCCCCCTGCTCAAGAAGACACATGTGCAGGTCCGTCTGAAGGTTACCAACGAACACCTGGATGATAATCATAATGATTTAGAGATGATCTGCAAAGAGGAGTGGACCAAAATTCATCCTGACATGTGAGCAAACCTCATCAACTACAAAAAACGCTTGACTGCTGTCTTGCCCACAAGGGTTTTGCCACCAAGTCTAGTTTGCTAGAGGGATCAAAAACTTATTTCTCTCTGTATAATGCAATTAAATTTATATATTTTATACAATGTAATTTTCTGGATTTTGTGTGTTTAGTGTGTGTGTGTGTGTGTGTGTGTGTGCACAAGAAAGAAGAGGGAAATGTCACATTCCAAACATCCTGACATCATCGGTTCTTCCCACCTTTTCTAGTGCCCTCACTCTGTGGTCTTTGTCCCACTACATTCCCTCCCACTGTGTCATGTCTAGATCAGCCAATCAGAGGTCATGACTTCACACTCACTCTCATATCAGCATGGCACTGATAAATAAGAGGAAAACTGCTGCAAATAAACAACCGAGCATCGGTGAAATAAGAGGACTGGGTTAAAAAAAGCTGCTTGTTGGCACGGTCAAGCAGGTAGAGGTGATTTAACCGGGATCCAAAGCAGCAGCAGCAGTTCGCTACATCTGTCTGAGGTCGCCGAGCGTCTGGCCGAAAAGGTCAGCACGGATCAGCAGGGCTAGAGAGATGAGCAGCGGAGGCTGGAGGTACCTGGTTAAGGGAGGTATCAGCATTAGGCCCAGGAGAGGGGGACCTACAGGCGGGAGGGGAGGAGACCTCACTGTTGGTACCCTCCTCACCAGACTCCTCCGTTACCGGGGAGAGGAGAGTATGACAGCGACCTGCAGTCATCTAGCCGACGCACACAGAAAGCCAGAGTTAGGAAGGAGGTCCCAAGGGAGCATGTGAGCGCACACACTCTCTCACACACACACACACACACACACACACACACACTCACACGTGAAGCAAAGGAGAGAGAGAGAATCCCGTGAGAAGAAGAAAACGAAAGGCAGCAAGCAGAGAGAAGTCAGGGAAAAGGTGGAAGCTTGGGAAGCGGAGAGAAGAAGGTTTGAAGATCCCAGACAGAGCTGAATGAACGGAAGGAGCTGAGGGTGAAGGCAGTGAAGGGCAGAGGGGAGAGAGCAGAGCAGAGCACAGCGGTGAACAGCGCGCTGGAGACATGACTAAGCTATTTACAGGACATGCATCATTCTGAAGGAATGGAT
Source organism: Tenebrosternarchus preto (assembly GCA_025802075.1). Taxonomy (NCBI): domain Eukaryota; kingdom Metazoa; phylum Chordata; class Actinopteri; order Gymnotiformes; family Apteronotidae; genus Tenebrosternarchus; species Tenebrosternarchus preto. Next base: position 20,271,812 of record JAOYMR010000017.1, on the reverse strand, counting down.
CTTATGGGCCAAGAGTAGAGTCTCATCTCATACACACACACACACACACACAAAATAACAAAGAAGTCAAAAACAGCAAAGAACTGGCAGTCTAAGGTGAGCAGTTATAGCTATGAGCCATTATGCTAAAATTAGATCTCTGCAAAACACCATCTCACACACCCTCACACACACACACACACCCACACACACACACACACACACACACACTCCTGTCTCTCTGGGTCATAAGCAATGATTGAAAGCTTGAGCAAGGAGTACAGCTGGAATCTCAGCCAAACTGTGGTCAGTCTCCTTCTTGTGGTTAACAGGGGACTGGGTCCCCCTCACATAGTTCTGTTTCTGAGTGCTTTTCTTGGTGATGCAACTTCAGAGCAATCGCTCCCCCCGTCCCAGAGCACTGAGAGCTGAAAGAGTCACAGCCAACTTACACCCTCATCCTGTTTCCTGACCCACAGCATAAACAACTGCTCAACTGTATGACACAGCAAGTTGAAATACAGCGCTCCTCAACAAACCGAGAGAGAGAGAGAGAGAGAGAGAAAACTAACAGAAGGCATCGGATGAACAGACACATTTTAGAGAGAGGAGAGATAAGAAGAACCCCGTAAGATAGTCACTCGCGGTGGTTTGCCGCTCCTGCGCGAGTCGGCATGCGTGTGCAAACCGCTCACCATGACGACGGAGGGGTGTGCGGACGGGTGCTTGGGCATCTCTTCGTCGTCGTCCTCCAGGTCCTCCAGGCCGTCTGAGAGGCCGTCCACCTCGCTGACGGTCAGCAGCATTGTGGCGTGTTTTGCCTTCACCGTCAGCATCTTGCACTTGGAGTTGAGAGCAGCAATCTGCTCCTGGTAGCCTTTTATCTTCTGGCTCAGCTCCTGTCACGACAGCACGTTACATTCCGTTAGCCTCCACCCCCCCCCAAAACCTGGGCCGCTTGGTTTAGTCCTCAAGGCAAAACAAACATACGAGGTCCAGATAAAGTTCCACATGGGAAGAAAAGGGGGGGTTCATGAATCAAGGCAGAGAGAGGCAGCTGCAGGTTAAGCAGAAAGGATTCATGCCTCCGTTTCTCTCCCTCTTTCAGTGTGTCTGCCTGTTCGCAGTAGAAAAAAAAACGCAATCCTGCAATTGCTCAGTCAGAGGCATTCTAAACTAACAGCCAATGACAGCGCTTTTGAGGCGGAACAGTTACCAGGGCCTTAGGCAGAAGCGTGTTCGACAGACAGTGAGATGGGCCAATGAGAGAAAGGAGGGGGCAGGGCAAATGGAAAGAAGAAGAGATTTATTGGAGCGAGGCTATATTTCCTCTCTAGCTGGCCACACACACGCTCACACAAAGAGACTGGCATGCGGAAATGACCTCAGAGAGAGGGAGAGCCCCCCACCCACCCCTTCTGCTTAATTTCCGCCCTTCCCTCTACTTCCTCCCTCTCCACCAATCCAGACGCAGACTCAGTGAAAACAAAAGAAGCAGCTCAATGAGGAGACAAGGAGGGAGTGGTGAGAGGGAGGGGTAGGGGAGGGCTCCGATTACAGGCTTCTCCCTCACTCACTCCTCTTCTCTCCCCTCCCTCTCTCTCTCTCTCTCTCTCTCTCTCTCACACACACACACACATACTGGCCTAGTGCTGCTAATGAGGTCATGTGGGAGAGGAAAAAAACCTGCAGTATTCAGCTCTGCAGAGGAAAATGAGAGCTTGTTATTAAAGAGGGTTACAGATGTCAAGTCCCAGCAGCAAGAGCAGCCATGTCAAGAACCAAAGCAAGACAAGAACTGTCAGATTATAGAAAAGGGAGGACACACTGGCTTTTTGATTGTGTGTGTGTGTGTGTGTGTGTAAGTATAAAAAGGAGCACTGAAACATAATACAAAACTACATTTTGACTTTGATTTCTTGTTAATATTAATGTTATACGTTGATAAACAATCATTCAATGTGATGAAACAAACACGAGTTAAATATAAAAAATGTTTCTCTGACAATGTCAGACATTTTTAACCAGACTGTACCTGAAACTGCTACCATATCAGAAAATGCTGTTTATCAAACATATACAGTAGATCCTTTTATGACTGTTACATGCTTGAATAGAAACTCATGTGTTCTGTATTGATTTATTCAAATCTCATTGACTCATTAATCATTTATATAATTTTGAAACTCACATGCAAAAAGAGTAATTTTTTAAAATGTATTAATGAATGAAAATCATTAATAAAGGAGGTTATTAGTGCAATATGAGACAGGTGGGAAACTGCACACGCAGTGGTACTAGCATACGCGAGACGTATGTGTGTGTGTGCAAGCATGACGTGTGTGTGCACGTGGGTGTGGCAGAGTGTGTGTGTGTGTGTGTGGACGCACGTGTACAAGCGTGTGTGAAACATGACAGATGTGGCAGATGGCAAAACTTGCCTCGTGATGCAGAATCTGGGTCTGGAGCTCCTGGATGTTGCCCGTAGCGACAGGCCGATCCTGGATAACACGGTGGGCTTCCTCAATCAGCTTCTGAAGGTTCTTCACTTCCTGTTCATACTGCTCATACTGCACCATGGCCTCCTGGGAATATGACCAGCACATTATCAGCCAGTGAATTCTATTCTAATTCTATTATCACTGCACTGTAGATATAATTCAAATGTAGAGACGTATATATAAAAGATATAAATCCAGTGCAATACTCATAGTATTACAGCAGCAACAGCTCTACAGAAGTAAACTGATTTATTTCAATGTTTATTTTGTCCGTGGTTGTGGTTGTACCTGCAGTATATTGCACTGTTGAATGGTGGTGTGTTGGAGCTGGCTGCTGTCTTGCTGTAGACTCTGGGCAGTGACACACAGTGGTAAGGCTGCCACTACCTCCTCTGGCAGCTGGAGGGCGCTCATGCACATCTGCACAGCCTGCACCTGCACCTTAAATCCCTCCATTTCCGTCAGCAGCATCTGAAATGCAAACATCCAGCATCACTTCCTTTCGCAGCACAGCAAGAAAGCAGCATATATGTCCTCTAGAACAGCAATAGACAACAACAACAACTCCATACTGTTGTAAAGAATCAACTCTGCATTGCTTGATAAATCAGTAACCAGCAAAGCTAATGTGCATCAGTGTTGATGAGCAGGTATATGTGTTCCTTGCAGTAGTTCAAGCTCAGCTGCCTCTGCGGGTGGAGCACCTGTCTCTGGAGCAGCTGCTCCCGCAGACTGAGGCGGGCCAGGTCGGGTGAGGCCAGTGTCTCCTGCACCCTCTCGACAGACTGGTGTAGGATCTTCACTTCACTCTCCAGCCGGCCCAGATCCTACCAAGAGCACAGATGAACACGGATGCACTGTCAGTACTACATCTTATACGCTATCGTGTGCTACTACACAGTATGTGTTACAGAACAATTCAATTGCCACCATGTTCTGCATTGTTATTTAGTCTTACTGGCCACCAAAGTAACACTGTTTGAAGGGTATGTTGAAGCAGTCATTAAAAAGGCCGCTCACTGAACCCACACGACCTGAACTGTGACCTGGTGATCACACTGGTTTAGCACCTATAATACTGACCACAGTCTGATCTTAGAGATATAGTAGATTGTAAATATAGTGCACTCTAAATAAGAGACAAAAACATGGATCATCATACGATGGAACTGGCTTTTGTCAAATCAAATTCCCTCAAAAGGAACTCCACTCTTCAACATGAGCAGCACACAAATGCAGGAGATAATTCAGCTCAGAGCGACTGAGGTTTGGTGTGGTAGTAGAACAAAGGCTAACAGCCCGTCCCACACTCGACACCATGTGAACTCGGAGAGATCTGTGGTTAAGTGTTTAATACAAAGAGAACAGACAGAGAACCTGCTGGAGATACCCTACATGTAAACACTGGGTGACATAACTTTGGAATGGATGACGTATGAACAGGTTTTGTGAGTGGCCGTGAGAAGCTGTGAAATTAATGAAGGTGGTAATATAGCTCAGTCTCTAAGCAGTACTGCCAGCTGAGAAAGAGTGCTACATAGATTTGATCCTTTCGGAAGTAAAAATAAATAGATATATGTAACTACAAGCACAGGATAGCAAATGTCACAAAACATAAACCTATATGTACCATATAGCAAAAGAGGCTGTGCACATCATGGACAAATCTTTAAGAAACCAGTCTAACAAATTTCCACTTTGTTCTAGTCTTTAATAAAATCGGAAAAGTGTTTCTCCCTGCATACCATGCCAGAGATGATAAACAATAAACGTACCTACTGAATCACTAAACATTTTTTTTTAAATATATAAACATAATTGTATTTCATTTTGAAAGACAAAATTTCAGGTCACGTCATTGACCTACATTTCCACAGCACACTTTTTACGACTCGCTCCCCTCAAAAGTAGGCCAGGACTGTTGCAGACTGTCTGGAGAACGTTACTTAATGAGACTGTGGCGCCAGAAGGAGTTTCTCTAGTAAGAGTCAAAGACTGTATTGTGTCATAGTGTTCAACCACGGCCACTTTAATAAGCCAAACTGAGCAAAGACAAGAATGACTCCCCAGGCATTTTAAGTTACAAATGACATATACTTTGGCAATATGTTGCCATGGTTATATTTAACATCAGACCATTGATATCTCTTAGTTAGTGTAGTGCTAAGTGAGGCTGAGAGTTGATGTTTGATGCCTGTTGTGTGTTCTATGTAGAGTTCTCTGTGTCTCAGTGAAGGACTGCATGTATCAACACCAGTAGAGGGCAACATCTCATCAAAAATACAAAACAGGCAGGAGAGTCTGTTAGCCAGAAAAAATAAAGCTTGTGAGAAGATTGTGGGGTGAAATGTTAAATACTGCCACTGTCTCCTTTACTAGTGATGCAGTAATTTTGATTTAACGGAAAAAAATGTATTATGCAGGTTACTGTATGTAAGTAGATCATTTTCACTGTTATAAGCCAATTCAGGATTCTGTTGTACTGACTGTACACATGTGTTGAATATTCACAGTTGTGTGGGCACTGCATTGCGATACATTACCTTTGCAGCATCCTGCAGGCTCAGCAAACGTGATTTGGCCTGCTGCTGCAGCTCTTCAGCATGATGGCTCAGCTCTGCCACCTGGTGGCGAAGCGCTTCTGTCTGCACCACCTCCCCTAGCAACCCAACTCTCTCCACTAAGCCCTCCATCTTTCCCTGGAGCTTCCTCCACTCTCGCAACAGTGCCTGGAATGGCAACAAATCGTACACATTCAAACCCAGACTAGTTTAAGCAGAAATCAGAGCAAAATCATTTGTAATGTAATCATTTCAGTTCTAACTTGCTGATTTCTCTGACTGTCTGAGTTATTCATACCTGGTGGGTTCTGATTTGTTCCTGCATCATAGCCGCGGGGTTCCAGAGGATGTTTGCTGAGACAAGGGTCTCAGCCTTCTCTGTCCAGTTCAGGACCATGGTCAGCATCTCGTTGAACTCCTCAAAATACTGCTCAGCCTGTGTCACAAGCAGGAACGAAGGACAACGGTGGTTGGTGCGAATCTCGCAAAATCACGTCAACGCCGCACAATACCGAGTGTACGAGTGTCGCGAAGTTAAACGCATCCGCCTCTGTTTCTGCCGTGAAAACCGCTTTGGCCGTTCGCAGCGTTGTCGGGAGCAACGCCCCTCAGAGCGTTCACCTTTTTGATGCGTGTCGTTCTGCCCTCTGCCAGCCTGCTGGTCTGGGAGTGGAGCTCCGTTAGTTTGCTAAGGCTCGCGCCCAGCTGCCTTGCTAACAGAGGGTTCTGTTCCCCGAACTCCTGCACAGCCATGTCCAGCTCAGACAGAGCGTGCGAGCAGTCCTCCAACTCCTCACAAAGAGTCTGGACAAAGGAAAGCAGAGCCAGGGATGAGAGCTAGGAAGATCTACGGTCTGGTAGAAACCATATCATTAATTATTAATTAGGCAAATCAGGTATGTGTATGCTAATTTCAGTGCTTTTTATCCCTAGTCGTCCTGGTTGTGGTCCATATTTGGTTTCATTTTAGTTTGTCTGAATGCAAACTGTCTCTTGTTCAATATCTATAACATCTGGCCTCAGGAACTACAGCTGAATGTTCTCCAGGTGTCTAACACTGGCAAATTTACCTTTGAGATGATCACTGTGCATTGTCCCTGGCATATAAATAAATAAATAAACGAATTGCAAATGAAAATAATAATAATAAGGTGAAACAAGAAAGGGACAGACAACAAAACTGAAAGAGGTAAACTCTACCTTTCAAGAAAATAATACAGAGGATGAGTGAACAGTCTGAGCACAGGCATTACCTCGGTCTCCTCTTTAGCTTCTTCCACATCCACAGACTTCTGCTTAAGTTTCAGAGAGATGCCATTAACCTTCTTGGAGATGGTCTGCAGCCTGGCATTAAAGTCTTCTTTAACATCTCTGCTGTGCAGAACTTCTCTCTCCCTGGTCTGGACCTGAGCACAGTGTACGCTGCCCTTAGAAAACTAACACTGACTTAGAAAACCAACACTGACTTAGAAAACCAACACCCGCAGAGCAGAGATCAGCTTTTTAATTGCTGAAAAAAAAGCATCAGGTCAAAAAAACTGTCAAAAACTATAAATGGACATGAAAGATCTGTGTGATCACACTGTACCCACAGAAATAATACCAAAGCTAAAAACACAGCATCCGGATGACAAGAATGCATTTAATGTTTAGAAAGTTTAAAGTATTTTGATGCATTTAAGTGTTTCAGTGAATATATGCAATTGTGATATTTGTTTGTATGTATGTGTTTGTGTATGTATGTGTGTATGCATATGTGTAGGCATGTGTGTGTATGTGTGTATGGGTGTGTGTCTATGTGGGCTTGTGTATGTCTATGGGTGTGTGTATGTGTGTATGGGTGTGTGTATTCATGTGTGTATGAGTATGTATATGCATTGTGTTTATGCATGCATGGGTGGGTATGTGTTTGTGTATGCATGTGTGTGTGCATGTGTATGTATGTGTGTATATGTGTGTGTACGTGTTTATGGGTGTGTGTACCTGATCTTCAGCTGAGCCCAAGGCTAGCGTCACCTGTGCCAGCTGGGTGCTGATCTCAGATGGCAGGGTGACATGGAGATCTTTGTACTTCGTCTGCTGCCGGTCTGCAATCTTCTCCAGAGCCTGACGCTGAGTCTGCATACCACCATGGGCCGTCTAATAAACAGGAAAGAAGAAAACCAAACAAACAAACAAACAAAACATGACCTCATAAAAACACCGCCAGAGTGTGGGATTTGTAGCCGTTCTAAAGGCAATAATGTCAGGGCTCTCTGTTCAGTTATGTCAAGACGCAGGTTTAGCACTGAACAAACAAGCCTGTGGGACTGATATATCAGTCTGATGCTTGCTGTCTCCTTCCCTCCACTTTACCTCCTTTCCCTCTCCTTTACCTCCAGATCAGACAGCAGGGTGTCCAGGTCTGCCGTGGGGCTGAGCAGCAGGCTCTGGGTGTCCTGAATCCAGCCTTTGACCAGTCCCAGCACCTTCTCCACCTCCTCTCGCTCCACCAGCTCCACCTGCACCTGCTGCCGGCTCACACACACCTGGTGTAACAGACTGGCGTTGGGGGTGGAGGGGCAGAGTGTGGGTGGGGGATGGAAAAGCAGAGCTTTAAATCTCAAATCCAGAAAAATATCACCCTTCCATAATATAAGAACACAAGGGAAGCCTTTATTGCTTTTTTCAGACTGACAACTAATTCTCAGTTAAGTTTTTTCCTCTTTGGCACAGTTTCTGGGCTAAAGCTTAGTAGATGCACAAATACAAGCATCATGTATTGAATAAACTTTCAGTTCTCATTTATCTCATACCTCTCATATTTGTCTTGCATTTCCTGAATCTCCTGGAGACAAAGGTTTTCTTTGGTGCTAGTCTGGTTGCTGGGCAACAGTGTCTGGTTGCTGGGCGAGGCTGAGCGGCTGTGGGGCGAGGCTGTCTGTTTGCTGGGAGAGGTTGGTTGGTTGCTGGGTGAGGTTATTTGGTTACTGGGTGTGGCTAAGTGGATGCTGGGTGTTGCTGGTTGGTTGCTAGGTATGGGTGACTGGTTGCTCAGTGTGGCCTGTTGGTTACTAGGGGTAGCCTGATGGTTGCTGGGTGATAAGAGTCCTGCAGTGTCATGGTGTAGGAGCAGGCTCAAGGCATGATGTTTTAGGATGGTGAGGGCACTGCTTTCCCTCTCCACCTCTCGACTGAAGGAGTCATGATACTCTAAGAGATTGTTCAAGGCCACCATGCTGGCTGCTTTCTCTACCACACTGTCAGGAACTCGGCCGTGTAAGTCCTCTGATACTGCCCTCATCTTCTCCAGCTATGGGGTAAGAGACAGGAGTGACTGTTATTCAACAGAAGCCCAGACATGTTATTAGGATGATTACAGGAGACCACTGAATAAAAGCCAGTCTATGATGTCTAAGGTTTTCCATATTCGCTTCCTCGCTTTGTAATTTACAACATCTCAGCTACGTTAATCTGTTCTCTTAAATCACTCATTTGGTTTTGGAGCTCTACAAGTAAACAGCGATGCAATTATCAGTCCAAATGAAACCTCATCACAAATCGTAAGTACCATTATTCTAATGGATTTGCTTTTTTTTTGGTTATAATATGCATACAATGCAATTATCATTATGAAAAAGTCATCTTGTATTGTGGATGCGGTAGTCATGTCTCCTTTTAAGGTTGCAGCATGCTTTTATCAGTGTAACAGGGTCTTTTAATGCCTACTGAATGAACACATGCTCTGTACGTAGCATTTACTCTTGTCCATGTTGCATTTGGCCCTACAATAGTAATGACTCATCTTAATGGAGTGATGTTCTCTGAAGTAAACAAGATCAAAGAAAGGAGTCTCATTATTACCAAACAACTAAAAAAAAAAAAAATATATATATATATATATATACACACAATAATGCACAAGACCCAGAGTTAATGTATTTGGATTGTTAAAATCATTTACTTTAGCATGCACCTTATGAAAGTAATTTTTACTCATGTGAGGTTTAGTTTGAAATATATTTCTTGCCCAGTGATGTCACTTTCTGGTGAAATAAGCTCAGATTTATGGCAGCTGGGGGGAGCTGCCAGCCTCCTTGTTGTGCCTTGGACAGTCTACTGGGTCATTACCAAACATTACATCATCACCAGAGCAATATACATGACCAAAAGGAAAATGACCTCATTCACCTGTACCACTATATAAAATTAAATAATAATACTGGATTTATCGCTGGTGCCTCATGTCAGTTTAAATCAGAATATCTAGTCTAACTGGCCATTCATTCAGAAATTACCCAAATTGAAAGATGTTTTTTTATTCACTGTACCCCTAATTTGTTTTTCCCTTATTTCTACATTTTTATTCTCCTCTTTATGGTGTGTTTTTATTTTGCTGTGTTAGCTGTGCTGTTACCTTCTCCCTTAAACACCTCCAGTCACGTACGGTGTCCTTCAGAGCCTTCTCCTGCATGCTGACCATGGAGCACAACTGCATCCAGCGACAGTTCAGTGCACAGACAGAATGAGACACTATGACACTGGACACAGTCCTGTCAAACTGGGCCGTCTGTTCTTTTAGCTGGGTCAGTTTTTCCTCGAAAGCCTCTACTTGCAGTACAATGACCTATAAAGAGGAGAAGGGGCATTAATTTTCCTATATGTAGTACAGGGCTGTAACAAACTGCACGAATAAAACTAAATGTCTTTAGCAAGAAAATAATGGCAGAATACAGAAATATGGAAGATAGAGCTGACCTGGTGAGAACGCTGCCTGTCCTCAGCTTCCTGAAGGGAGCTTGCTTTAGATGTGTTAAATCCTGCCAATTTCCTCTCAGCTTCACTCATTTGGTTTATAACATCTTCTCTCTCTTTTTGAAAAGATCTCCACTGAGCAGAACATCTGTAAATCCATATATATATACATTTCCCATTCAAATAGCAAAAATACAGTGGTTCTTCGGGTATGTGAAGAGTTTTAAATACAGCATACAATTCAGCTCACCTTTTTAAGGTATCTTGGCGACATTTCAGCTGGTCCATGAGCTCTGCACTCCTTTGACAAGAAGTCTCAGAGTCCTGCTTCAGTTCTTTAATAACAGCAGAATCAACAAAGTCCTCCATTTGTGGGAGCAGAAACTCAATATCCTGCATTGCATTCTTGAGGGTCTGTTCTTGAACTATCACTCTTTCTATTTCCTTAAGGCTCTCTGTAAGGTCTTCTACTTCCTGGCTGGTTTGTTTTAGGACTTTATCAGCATCACCAGACCACTGACATGTTAACCTTTTGGCACACTGATATTTCTGTACCAGAGCCAGTGCTGACTTCAGGGCCACCTGTAGGTAAAAATTAGATCATTGAGGGTAAAAATTAAAAATTTAATTAAGAAACTGAGAAAGATAACAAGTATAGAAATTGCATTTATGATCTTGCCTGTTTGGCTGCGAGAGCCTGCCGAACCTCAGTCTCCCACTCCGTAATGTCTTTTAAACAAGTCTCAAAGTGACTAGGGACTGACTGTTGATCGAGGTTGTAACGCTGCCTTTCCCTTTGGATTAAAACGTTCAACAACCTGAGCCTCGATTCCATTTCTTCTTGAAGAGCCAGTGCTGTTCTCACTTCATTCTCAACAACATGAACATCTGTTTCCTGGAGACTCCATGAACATTTCAGTTTATCTCTAAGCTTCTTGAGCCATTCCAAGGTTCCCTGGATTTCAGTCTGGAAACAAGGACATGCATCCATGCCACACTCACATTCCTCAATGCTTTTAGAAATCCTGGATTTCAGGGCCTGAAGCTGTGCCTCCTTAGAGGTAACCTGAGTCTTAAGAGTGTTGAGCTCAGTGTGCTCACTCGATCCCATTATCTTTCCTGTTAGGCTTTCCGAACAAGATATAATCTCCTCTAAATCTTTGGCCATCTTGTGTAATTTAGATAATTTCTCCATGGCATCTAACTGCTCTTCAGAATAAAGTTTATCTATATGTTCCTTGATTTCATTCATACCTCTGTCTGTTTTTACAATCACAGCATTGTAATCACCTATTAAACTCAATGTGCTGTTCAGCTGATTAACTTTTTCCTTTGTCATGAGATTGAGCCTGTTATGAAGACTAGCTATCTGATCAATGACCTCATGTGTATATGGTTGACCTGTGCTATGGAAATAATGAGTTTTACCCCTCAACTCCTTCATTGCTTGGATAAGATTTGCAAGACCTTTCTGGAGTTCTCCATAATCACTATGCAACCTTTCCCCATTTTCAGAACTGGTTGACTGCTTCTCTAAAGCATCACACTGCTCCTGAAGTTCATTCAAAGCCTTGCGTGTCACTTCAACTAGGGACTCAAATTCCCTGCGCTCCAGAATCACTCGTTGGATCCTTTCACACCACTCTTTGGTTGACAAAAGAACGGCATTGTATTGTTGTGGAAGGCCGTTTAGTTTCTCATCAAGGTAACAGTGCTCAACTTCATTTAATGTGGGAAGAATTTCCTGTCCTGCCCTCTGGACAATGAGTAAAAGGTTCTCATATGCTGAAGTATGATCTAGAAGCTGCTGGTACTTAGTCAATTGATTTTGCAGTTCCTCCTCACTGCCACCTAAGTCTATTACAGGAAATGTGGCTGCTTCTGCCTCTCTCAACCACTCACACACTCTGTCCAGATCTACTTTGAAGTACTTCCGGATGACCAGTGCTTTCTCTAGATACTGCAGGTGTTGGGTACATTGCTGTAGAGAAGACTCAAAGGTTCCTTGGAGCTCTTCGAGCCTCTGGAGAGTCTCTGTCTTCTCGTCCTCCGTCGTGTCCTTCACTAACTCCCGTCCCTGTGCCCAAAGTGAGGTCAGTTCCACTTGATAGGCCCTTAGGCTGCTACATATATTCTTGCAAGTAGATACTTGCTTGGATAGTTCATCTGGTAGGAGTGCTACATGCTCATCTCCAAGAACCCTTAGCTCTTGCTGTTTGATCCACCTAGATGCCCTATCTAGGGCCTGGAGAAACTGTGTTCGCTCTGTAAATACCTTTCTAAGGCTTTTCCGGTGTCGAGCTGCTTTAGTCCCTAGAGATTCAACCAGTGCTAGCACTTCCTGCACCAAATCCTGCAGTTTCTTCCTCTCGTTTAGACCCAGGTGAGATAAAAGATTCTCGGCCTCAGACACACACTGTGCCATGAGCTGCTGCTTGGCCTCCACCTGTGCACAAAAGCTCAAATGGTCAAACAAAAAGCTCTGAGCCAGATCTGGAGGAGGACTGGTTTTCAGTACCTCAGAGAGGGACGGTCGTTGCATTTCGGCCCACCCTTGAGTCTCCCGTAACTGGTCCTCTAAATGATTCAGGTCTTCAAGGGTTTGAACAGTGTCCTGGATCTTTTGTTGAACTTGCATTTCCAGTTGGGACCACCGTTGCTCCAAATAACCTACTTGCTCTTTGATGAGGTCTTTGTCCCCCAGGCCAAGGCTGGGCAGGATTGCATTCCTGTTATCTCTCAAGTCATCTAACACACACCTCTGGTCTTGAAGATCAACAGACAGCTTCCTCAAGGCATCCAAGCACCCTGCAGTGCTCTCTATGTCTCCCCTAAGAAAAAAAAAACAATGTGAAACAATAATTGTGTAGAATACTTCTAAGAGGAAAATTAATTTAATTAGAAACTTAACAGCAAAACTCTGCAGCAAAACATCAGTGGAAAACCTACATAAAGCTAGTAACCTAAAAATTAGAATACATGCCTGGACAGATTATCCCATTCCTTTGACAACTGGTCAAACAGCTCTTCTACCATACTGAAGCACTCATGGTAATCCCCACTTCTCTGGAGATCTTCTTCCCTCCGCTCCAGTAGCTCTGCAGCCTGTTTGGCCACATCTAGCCAAGCACGACGCAGACGACTCACTTCCACCAGCTCAGGCGACTCCTGACCGGTCACCAGCCTACCAATGCTCTCTCTCAGCTGGTTTAGGTCAGCCTGCCTGGTCTGTATCTCCTGGATAAAGTCCTTTGTTGCAGAAAACAGGAGGTATTAGCAATAGATTTTCATAAGTATAATGGGCCAGCTTAATGGCAGAGTGTGGGCTTTGAGTAAATTGGAGATTTTCGTCTATCCCTTTGTTGACAGCTCAGAATACACCTAGAATGATAATATCTGTTATTTTCGCACACAATGACCAGCTAGGTCTGGAGACTGCAATTATGGGCACTGACAAATCAATTCACACACACAGCCACACACCCAAAATGGAGGGCAAATCTTTATTACTGTATGAAGCCAGAAAAAGTGACATGATGTAGAAGCAATTAGGTTTCTCAGAACCAATGCTGAATCTAAACAAAGCCGATAAACAGAGCACAAAAAACACGCCGGAGACAGTGCAAAAATAAATGACTAAATGACCTTAACTGTCCTACCATAATGTTTTTATACCAATTTGTTAACATGCATTGTGTAAACATGTCAATGCACAAAGGTAATTTTAATATACTAGAGAAATCACACGACCACACTGTCACATAATATTGACAGCGTTTGTTGCTATGTAAGGTTTTTGTGAAACTGTATATAGATGTTCTATAGAAATTCTTACCTGAGCTTGGTCTAGTTGATTCTGAGCAACCTTTGCCTCTAGTTCTGCTGGCCTCCTTAGAAAGCTCTGAAGGAGTTGTTCAGTTTCTCGAAGACGAGACTCAAGTTCAGAACGCAAGCCCTGGATTGTCCTCCAGTTCTCTGCCAGTTCTTGGCTTTCCAACATCCTTTCTTCAACCTAAAGACACATATTATGAATCATATTTGGCAGCAAGAAGTCGACACAGGTTAAAAAAAATAAATAAATAAAAAGACGTTGAATTGAAATCCTGCCTGTTTTTCACGGGTCTAATATCTAGGAAGGAGGGAAGAAGGGAAAATCACCTGAATTTTGACCTGCTGGATATCAGCAGCAGTTTCCTGCACCTTCTCATCAGACAGGTCACAGGTGGAGCATACCAGCTGCAGGTAGGTACTGGCCTGTTCCTGGAGTGTCCGTTCCTGCTTCAGCTAAAGGAGGTCAAAACAAACATTTCAACAACATGCACACTAAAGCGTGTTCATAAAATGATGTCAGAGCACACATTTGGTTATATAATTATAATCATAATTATAATACATTAAGACAAGGCTCATAATAAATTACTTGGACTAGCGCCTCCTCCAGGCAGCGTGGTGTATGTGCAGGGGGCTGCAGTTCTTCCTGTATGTTAGACAGCCAGGTCTGGCACTGCTGCAATGTGTCTCGCACACTCACGTGCCTCTGCAACTCACGGTCCAGACTCTGATACACCTGGATTAAGAGAGAGGCGCTAGTCAGGTAACCTTCAGGTGGCTAATGAAGAAACGTTTTCATAGAGAATGCTCTGTGTAATAAAACATATACATTTAACATCCAGCATGAAGTAACTAGACAAAAGGTTAAAATGGATGAAGTGGCAATCAACAGTAAATTTTATACTGTTAAAATAAGTTACAAAAGCTTAGATTGTTCATATTTAGCTGTTATGAGGCACAGAATTCCTCTTTATTGTCATAATTAACATATAGTTCTGAGAATATATAACTGTATTTTCTATTTTTATTACTATGTTATGACAACATGCTTTTTTTATGTCTCCAAAACTGTTGAAACCTGAAAAATGGATACACTGCATGCTTCACAGCTAAACTCCCCATTACGACTGCAGTAGGAGAGCATAACTGTGGGTCCTTGGCCTGACCGTTCCTTGTCATTTTAAACCAGTAGGAATCTGACATATTTTGGAGCTTACGGATAAAATGACACGTTGCGGACTCACTATTAAGACTGATAAACTGGTTCAGATGACAGGTGTTGAATGCTGTGGCATGCCTGACAACCATGAGGAAGAGGCTGATGCTGACTGACATTCCTAATTCTGAAGCCTTGGCAGGGTGCAGACAATGACAGCCGCACTTTGGCAAGGAACGCGGCGTTGGCAGAGTAACCAGGTCTGGCACCGAACGGCCAGATTGCAAGGTGAGGGGATTTACAGGGTGACAGTGCGCTGGCAAGGCGGGCCAGAGCTGGCACAAGACGACGTCAGTGGGGGGTATTAACTAGGAAAGGCAGGGTTTTTTGCCACTGTCAAGAGCTCAGGCTCATGTGCGAGGCTGGGCTGGTGGTAAGGCTGGGGCCATTTTAATAGACTGGGTGTTTTACTTCAGGGGCAGCTAGACAGAGGGGTGGGAGGCAGGGAGTGCCATTAGGCTGGCAAAGTAGCAGGAAATGTGGCCGGAGCTCTTTAGAGGGAATCAGGTGGCCCTTTTTGGGAGGGTTAAGGCAGGATTTGGGAAGCGCTAAGCTCGTGCTGGAGGGCTAGCGGTTATTTTGTATAGGACAGAACTGCTTTATTTACTAAGTGTTGAAAAAAAGAAAGACTAAGAAAGAGCCGTTTCTCGTTCCTTCCCAATTGCTTTGAAGGCACTCTTTTACTCTTCTACTCTTTTGATGTTTTCCTTTCACTTGTTGTTTGGATAAAGCAATTTGAATACTGCCTCTCTCTCTCAACTTCTCTATCTCTCTCTCGCTCTCTCTCTCCCTCTCTCTCGCTCTCTCTCCCTCTCTCTCTCTCTCTCTCTCTCTCTCCCTCTCTCTCTCGCTCTCTCTCTCTCTC
>JAOYMR010000017.1:20244424-20256025 GCA_025802075.1 Tenebrosternarchus preto | reverse complement strand
TTTTGTTTTGATATATCAATTTTAATACTGCCTCTCTCTCTCTCTCTCTCTCTCTCTCTCTCTATATATATATATATATATATATATATATATATACACATCTGTTAGTATGAATCATTTTATAAAAAGTGCAAAGTGAGGAAAATATTTTGATTCCAAAAAAAAGGAGGGAAATTCAAAGGCAAGTCTGACGGTTAACGGTCCTCTTTGAAGCCTGGACCAACAGCATGGTGGGATTTATGGGCTGGAATTGTTCTGGCAGCGTGACAACATAATGGCAAAAGCTCCTGTGGGCAGCAGCAATCAGTTGCCTGGAAACCCCCAGGGAACGTTCAGCTTGACTGTGATCTGCGTCATGCAAGCTGGTACACAATCACATATTTCTTAGTGAGCTAAGAATCTTGGGAAGAACTGCAGCGGTGCGGGAGTGGATGTTGTAGGAGAAGCTGTAGGATGTTGTAGAAGAAGCGCCAGCGAGATGCTAGTAAGGTCAGCACACAGAACGGGCCACGCCTGGCACGCTGGCACTGGCCTGGCACGCCTGGCAGAGGGACTCACGCGCTGGGCCGTGCTGCAGATGGCCGAGTAGCTGTCCCGGGCTCCCTGCAGGTGGCTTTGCGTCTGCTGGTGGAGACGGCTCTGCATGCGCTCGCCACAGCCAGACAGCAGCTCCTCTCCCCGCGCCTTCAGTCCCGCCAGACGCTCCTCAAAGCCTGCGATCTCCTCCATGATGGCCTGGGATTTACCATCAAGCGTTTAACAAACAAGCGAGCGGACAAGATGGTAAATTAAGACAGATGGGGACTGAACCAAGAAGGAATGGTATACAAGGATCTGAAAGGCGTGTGTGTGTGTGTGTGTGTGCATATGTGTGACTGCTTTTATGTGTATGTGCATGTGTGTGTGTATAACTGATTACCTTGTGTCTGGCCAGCTGCTGAGTGGCCGCTTCCAGTCCACCGGCCGGACTGGGGTCAGGGGTCACCATCCTGCTGGACATTTGCAGTAGCCAGCGTTCCACTTCCTGGAGCTCGGTGTGATATGCTTCCTGCTTCTTCACATGGCCCTCCAGCTTCTGGACCTGGGCCTGAAAGCCCATTCACAACATAAACACTCCCACGCTTCATATACACACTCACTCCATGCAATTTTTCATCTTGCAGCATCTCCATTACTGGCAATGGGTTGTTTTCTCTTATATCCCATAACGAGTATGTTTATATTTTACTAATACAAAAAGGTATTTTAAAAAAATCAGAGTATTTTTTTTTTTTGTATGTTCGATATGCGTTAAACAATTCATCTACCTTGCTTCATCTTATCTAGTGTACGTTAGTCAGGACTTACCCTTGCAGTGGTCCGTAGCTCAGAGTACTCCACCTGCAGTCTTTTCATGTTCTCTGAGATGGAGGGTGAGTGGAGGATGGACAGCAGCATCTCCCCCTTCTCCAGCACTGAGCTCACGGCGGAGTCCCGTGATAGCAGTGCTTGCTCCACAGCCTGGATGGGGAGCACACAAAACAGCACTCATGTAGTCCCCAGAGACACCAACGCTTGGGTGAAGAGATCTTCTCTTAATCTGGGCTGTATCAGACCTTCTGCAGACAATTCCTCTCAAATAACATCTTTGATCTCTGTATAGTTTTACCTTATACTTGGCCAGCTGGGCTCTTCTTTGGTAGAGCTCAGCTTTGGGCGCCACAGAAGAGCTGAACAGAGCTCTGGTCTCCTTCAGCCACTGCAGCTGGACCTGCCATCGCTCCTGGAGCTCCTTGTACAACAGGACGCTCTTCTCTGTTGCTGCATGCCCGGCCCTCAGGCCCAGGATGAGCTCCTCTAGCTGGGATCGGGCAGCCTGCACTTCCTTCTCCAGCTTGGAGGCACCCGTGTCGTCCAGGAAGGAGGCTGCTCTCTCTACCCGCTCACGCAGGCTCTTCAGCAGGCCATGGCCCTGGTCCATGTCTCCCTGGAGGGACTAAATGATGCAGAAAGTGGTGTGGGAGTTTATATAGGTCACAATTTACTACATCTGAAATTAGCACAGTTCACCAAATATTTGAATTCAGTCTTGCCTGGTCTCAAAGGTGAAAAGAAATTCACTGGGATATGCACAAATCTTTGAAAACAAATGTTCCTTCCATTTTTAAATGCAGGAAAATTAAACAATGTATTCTCAACGCGCCACCATTGTTCATAAATAACATGATCCAAAGGAAGGTAAATCAATAAATAATGGAGGAACTCGTGCTTCTTCTACGCTTTACTGAAGGCTTGCGAGCTTGGCTGTTTAGGTGCGTTACAAGAGCCCTCCTCTGAAGTGGACTTCGCTGAGGGGCCTTTTGAAGCATGCTGGGCTCCTGACACCTGTGCACTGGGACTTGGTGAGGTTTGGGCTGGTAAAATGAGAGGAAGGCCCAATTACCGGCCCTTAAATAAGGCTGCCGCAGCAGGGTTTCCCTGGCAACAAGGAACCCCCTCCCCACTCCCCTCCTCCCCCTTTATCAGTTGCGCTCTACTTCTAAACTGGAGGCCTCTCCATATGATATCAGCCTGTTGTCTCAACAAAGGCCGGTACATAACAAGCCCCTGGCGGTATTGCTAGATGAAGAGCCACCAAGTAAGACACTACAGGACTGAGTTCTCTAATGATGAACTCAGCAGACAGATGGAGTGGAAGTTATCAATCTGGAGTGACAGGAAACTGAGATATGTAATATAATTTTCTGGAAAAGATTAAAAAATACATTTCACAGACAATTTTTAATAATGAAGATAATATTATTTGCAATTTTATGAATGTTTAAAAAAATCCTGTCCTGTGCAAGTCCCACGCTCAAACAAGCTTCTCCACATTAGGTTATTCCATCTCTGTCAATGTGGACTGTATATATCACATTTCTGAAGGGGTGTGTGGGTGTGTGTGTGTAGACAGAAAGTGCGTCCCTTGGTTCCACAGTGCCTGTCGGGCCATTGATCCCACAAGTATGGATTACATGATAAGCTTGAGCCAGATAAGAGGTATGTGAGTGACAGGATTTGTGTGTGTGTGTGTGTGTGTGTGTGTGTGTGTGTGTGTATGAAAAAGATAAAGAGCAAAACAATAATAAAAATGTCGAACAAAGGCAGGAAAAATAGAAAAAAATATATAGAGAAAGTATAATAGTATTGAGAGAGTAGTAGGCATATAATAGCAAGGGCATTGCATCAATTACAATGTCTGTGCCAGCAGGTTGCACAGACAGACGCTTCTTCATCTCCTCTCTCACAGTGGGGGAGTGTGTGTATAATGTGTGTGTGTGTGTGTGTGTGTGTCTGCACTGCAGTGGGACACCTAGCCCTCTCCACTCAAACTGAATCTGTTTGCGCTTTGTCTTCATAAAGATATGATCAATATCTGTTTCACACCACCCCATCTCTTTCTCTCTCTCTCTCTCTCTCTCTCTCTCTCTCTCTCTCTCTCTCTCCCTCACACACACACATTCATCACCTCAAACAGGGATAAATCTGTGTCAGACCCACAGAGACGTAACATGTGAGTATATTTTGCGTGGTCTGTATCAGTATCTCTTGAGAGCCACTGGGGAGAAAATGTACTACAATTTCCCTTTTTAACCTTCATCTGAACCCGAGAGTCTCTTTATAAAGTGTACAAAATCTACGTAAAAAAAAATTCAGCTGGACTCAAATCCCACAAAGCATTTGAATGTCAAATAAATCAGACTCTTTATTCTGTGAAAGACAGAAGGACCTTAGCAGTGTTGAGTGATACTTGTGCGGTTAACCAGTGCTGATTTCAAGCAAAAGGCGAATTAAATCAGTAATAAATGGCCTACCACAAAAAAAACCCCTACTCTTAATAAGATCACTGTCAATGCAACTCTGTACAAAGGCTTTCAGTAGCCAGTCTCATCTACTATATGGATGCTGATAGCTCCTGGAGAGAGCAGCTCTATCAGTCAGGTGAGGCCAGTGTGCTGACAGGGGCTTTACCTCCAGCCTCTTCATCTTCTTTTCCATAGCGCCATGGTCCCAGGCGTCCTTGCTCTCATTGGCTGTTTTGAAGTCTGCTCCTGCTGCGTTCAGCCAATCGGAGAAGCTTTTGAGGGCACTCTGAGCCTCAGTGACACTCTTGAGTTCCTCTTGAAACTGTTTGATGGTCTCCTGCAGTATTTTACAAGAAATTATTTTTGTAAAGTTTTTTTGTATATATAGAAACAAGCATTTCAATGTTTCTAACTGCAACTTGCAGCTCTTTCTAATAGCAATTCTCTATGAATTTTCTTCTTTTGTTTTGTTTTTTGCACATTTAATGTTCTGCAGTATTATTGTTACCATAAAGTCAACTGCAGTCTTAAACCCATTATTTACACTGCTGTTATTTTTCATCTTCCCCTGTCATGGTTCATAAAGTACTTCACGGAGAAATCCAGCTGTCCTGGCTCATGACTCCAATTAAGACTCGGTGCGCATTCACACACACACACACACACACACACACACATATTCACACACCCACATACACACACACATAAATGCAGGTATGCAAACACACACACACACACACACACAAACACCCACACACACACACACAAACACCCACACACACCCACATACATACACACACACACACACATAAATGCAGGTACACAAACACACACACACACACACACACACAAGCATGTGCATGCACACACACACACACACACACACACACGCATGCATACCTATCGACGAAGAGGTAACAGCTCTGCATTGTGGCACATGTGCCAGCCTGTCATTTCTCTCTGAATAATTACACACTCCTCCATTGCTCAAGGTGGGTGGTTGGGTGTGAGCGAAAGGTGTTAGGGAGAGGGGCGTTGCAGCAGGTGTAAAAATCAATCCCACTGTTGCCACGGCAGCAGCAGCAGCAGGAGCGGACACGGAAGTGCAAGAATGGCTCCTTTAATGTTTAATTACCAGCTTCTGTCTCGGATGCTGGACAGACATCGATTTCTGCTTTGTCTTCCCAGAGGGAGACAGGGGATAAAGAGGGGCTGTTCTGCCAGGTTGGACGATATCCAGAATTTAGACAGCTGAGAAATTGCTCTCATCAGTACATGTTGGCAGTGCAACCTGTATTTAGTCAATAAAATCCACTGCAAGAAAGATATTAGTGGAAATGTATTTATTTACAATCTAATAAAAAAAATAAAAGGACTGGACTTCTGTTGTCATGGCCCTAACTGATAACTAAATTCACAATCTTACTACCATTTTTGCCCACAGTTCTGTAAATTTCACAGCTTTTATTACAAGTCTCAACAAGTTGCACGATTTGGCGATGGAACACATGCTGTTTATTATATTGGGCCCAGCCCTTCACATATGGGCCCAATGAGCCCATTTCTGAACTCATTTCTGAATAGTGTTGAGCCCCTGTGCTGACCTGTATGCGAAGGAGCAGAGCATGGTAGCGAGCATTGAGCTGGGTCACCCTGGCGCTGACCCGGGCGCTGACGTGGGCGTCCTCCACAACCTGCTGCGCAAGACAGCTGAGGCCCTCCACCTCTGACTGCTTCTGCCCAGCTTCCACCTGCCATTGCTGAGAGAAAGAGAGAGAGAGAGAAATAAAGAGAGTGGGAATGAGAGACAAAGTGTATAAATATAATTTTGAGTCATCAAAAAAAAAAAAAAAAGACTGAAACATAGCAATGAGTGAAAAAAGTTGGCAGTGAAAAAAAAACACATTTCTAACTTTGCAAACCATTACTAACTTTACAATTAAAATTAATTTTCAAATTCTTTTTTAAGTCTTTAATCAAAAGAACATCTGCACTCTTCAACATCTCCTCTATAAGATCATCCTCACTCTGAGAACATCTCCACTCTGTGAACATCTCCATTCTAAGAAGATTAGATTAGATTCAACTTTATTGTCATTACACATGTACGAGTACAAGGCAACGAAATGTAGTAAGAACATCTCCAATCTGTCAACATCTCCACTCTGTAGATATAAAGCCTCTCACCAGGAGCTGCTGCAGCTGGGCCTCTTTAGTAGCTGGATCAGAGCGTCGGTGGTTTCTCAGCCTGACTTTGAGCTCAAGGTCTACTAGCCACTGGTCCAGCCTTTGGAAGCAAGCCTCCAGCTGTCGAAGTCTGACAACGGCCTGCTCCATTTGGGCCTTGGTGTCCTCCAGCCTGTCCTGGTAGCCCTGCCACTCTCTCTGTGTTGTCTCGAGGGCGCGGTCCTCGATCTGGGGAACGCCCCAGGGGATGACCCTTTCCCGGCTGGCCAGGGCAGACTTAAGCAAGGTGTGGCCTTCCGTACAACGAGATTGGAGGATCTGGGAAAAACGTAAAGAATGATTTTAAAAAACAGGATGAAAAAGGGGGGAATAACTGAGCAGGAGTCAAACAGACACAACAGCATCATCTCTGAAAGGTCAAAGCTTGACTGGTTGAGAATAGACTCCGCCCTGCTTCATTCATTATGCCCCAAGCAAAGCCAACATCTCCTGCGTTTACTTACTACCAGGTCTTTCTGCGTCTTCTCCAAAGTGTCCACATCACCATCCAGGGGTGAGAGGACAGCCAAGCTGCTCTGCTGTTGCTCCAGCCAGTCCTCAAACATGTGCAGGCCTCGCTGGTACTCCTGATGGACCAGAACCAGTTCTTCTGCTTTGCTGACAGCAGCCTGGGTGACCACAGGACGCGTTGTGTCCCAAAAACATTCCATCAGGGTCACAACAGTACCAAAAACATTTGTGCTGAAGGTGAAGATGGTCTATGAATGTATTTGCATTTATTTGTGACGTAGGGAAACTGTTGCTTGTTCCTTTACAGTGTTTTTACCTTGGCTTTGTCCTTGATGGCCCCGTATCTTGAATTAAGATTCTGAATCTCCTGTTGGGTAGCGGAGTGTTCAGCCATGCTGGAGCCCTTTGTAGCAATGGTCTCCAGAGGACTTGAGTGACTCAGCACTTCCTCATACAGCAACTGCCCCAAGCAGAATACAGTATTTAGTGGGTAATACAGTATTTAGTGGGTAATACAAGTTTTCTTCCAGTTTAATCTGTGTCAGTTTTCTGGAACATCAGAGATGCCAGGAACATAAATAGCAGGAAACTGCTTGAGTGTTTAAAAAGATTCCTATTTTTTTTATAGCTCCATATGTGTTTAAAAGCACAAAGTACTGAGCAAAAGCCTTTGGCCACCATTAGATTTGTTATTTTATCAGTAGTATAATGACCACATATAATTATTTCTTAGTCTCATTATTAGAATACAGCCATAAAATACATTAAATTTGTATTAAAAAACAACAAACAAACAAACAAAAATAAAAACTGCTGCTATGGCCTTCAATGGAAAATATTTAGTATGACCTCCCCTTACACTTGAGCAAAAGCAGAAACCCTGTCTCTCTTAAAGTCTGGTATAATATATATATATATATACCAAGTCTGGGAAGATTACATCAGAAAACTTTAGGACAGTATCCACAAAACAGTACAAGATGTGCTTAGTCCCAAGGGAGGTCACACTAAATATTCTTATTTTTAACATTTCACGCACATATTTCCTGTATTTTCTGCTTGAGTCTTAATAAGGACACTGAATCATAATTATATATGATGATTATACCATCTACAAATGTAATGATAGCGTTTAGCACAGTCCTGTATAAAGAACATAAGACACAAAGCACTGTACAGGCAGGATTAGCTCTGCAGGGTCTAAGTCACCTTGGCCCTGCGCAGGTTGGCAGTCTTGTCCCTCATCTCTGTATAGGCTTTATCTGAGTTCCCCAGACTCTCCTGCACTCGTTCCAGCCAGGCCTCAAACTGGCTCACATCCTCCTGATAGCTGGTCCACTGAGACAAAGCACCCTCCAGCTGACTGTAGGTACAACACATGAGAATGAACACACACTCATTTAAACTAAAACTATAGCTAACCTGTGATTCCTTTTCTGCATGTATTTTTAAGGCTCCATATTTTCAGTACATTAACCCAAATATTACATCAATCTAACAGATTAACACCAAAGAATGCTTAGAACATGGTGCAAACATCTGAAGCGCAGTAAACTGCAACAGCACTGGACAGGATAGGAAGCTTCAAACCTTTTGCACTGGATGGAGGCAGAGAGGAGAGCATCCCAGGAATCTTTGAGGTCTTGGATCTGTTTGCGCACCACGGGCACTCCCTCTGCGGAGGTGTTCCTCTGAACCGCCTCCCCTCTGGTGATGAGCATCTTCAGCTGGATCTCCCTCTCCTGACGCGCTGTCAGTAGGGCCTGGAATATTAATGATTATTAATGAATATTAATGAAAAAACAATTCACATGCAAAAGAATATCATCACAATGTTTAAGGGAGTGACGATGGCTGGAGTGTTGTGCGTTGAAACATAGAAGCTCTTGAAGTACCTCGAGCTGGTCCATTCGAGTCACTAGCAAGTTCTTGTCAGCTGTAGGTGAACGACAGGTCTGGAGTGTCTGCTGCGCTTCTGAAACCCAGCTCTGAAGTTCCTGCAGTCCCTCAGAGAGGAGCTGGTGCTCCCCAACCACACGCTCTATCCGGGAGACCTTCTCCTGCACACATCATGGAGTGGTAAGCATCAATTCATCTGTGGTACAGGAACACTGGCATAGCTACAGGCACCAGCTGTCTGGATCACCCAAATCTGGAACTGGGCCACCCAATAATGGTCATATAAAATCATTAAAAAAAAAAAAAAGTTCCATGTAATTTAGAAGAAATTTTTTTTGGTGGATATGACTAAACCGCAGTTTTCAAGTGTTCAGTGCTAAAGCCCACAGTGTAGCACTGTCATGAGGCACGTCGTATAGTTCTATGGAGCTTGTTTCAGATTATAGCCATGACTTGTGATAACACTCCACTTTGCTGCAGTGCCACATTGTTAAATTCGCAGCCCATAATAAGATAATAAGATTTGTCCATAAGTTGCTGTTAGATGTGATACCACCGTCTGGGTTGACAGATTGCAAATTAACCCTACAAATGAACCCTACAAATGAAGATGAATTTTAACATCTGTACTAAATATAGCAATGATGTTGTTTGTACCACTGTGTACCACTGTGGTGGTAACATTGTGAATATCCAGGATTGAACCAAATGACAGTGAAACAATGGCTGCTCCACACTGTCACTCTAATGCTTAAGGTCCAGAATGCCTTGCTTTCTCCAGCTGTCCTCCAAAAGACTCCCCATAATCCCTATATCTGGACATTCAGGTGGTACAAAGGTCTCAAATGAACTTTCTATGGGATGGAGTGAAATCACTGAAATGACCTCCTCCGTTACTAATACTCAGTGCCTGACCAGCAAGGACAAAGATGTGCACATTGTACATGTAATAGTGACTATTCCTTCAGAAGCAGGTGGACAGATTGGCCATTTTCTTTCAATTAGAGGTTCATTAATGACAGGTCAGACCCACAAAGCAGTTCTCAAAGTCACCTCCATTCTGAGATGCCATCACATGCAGAGCTATTACTGGTACCACTACTGGAACTTTACCCGTGCTTTTACTGGTTCTATTAAACTGGTTCTATTTTTTACTGGTACCATTTGTGCTCATGTGTCTCAGGAGCGACAACGGCTTCATGACAAAGAGAAATTCAAACTCAGAAACTTTACTGAACATTTTCCAGGGCTTTTACCCCAGCAGTGTCAGCACAGTGAGGGTGGGGCGAAGAGGCGGGACCTAAACGGCTCACCTTGGTCCGGTTGCTCAGGGCAAGGTAGCGTGCAGCCAGCTGGCAAACCCGGTGCACGAAGCCCTTCCCGGCTGCGCGACCCTCCCACAGGCCCTGGGCTCGCTCCCTCAGCCCCGCCAGCTCGGGCTCCCGGGAAGCCAATTCCTCGAGCACCGACTGAGGGCCAGGGGTGGAGGGGAAAAGAGGACAAGCAAGCAGAAGTCAACAATAAGAGGAGTGAGAAAGGCCCCCACACCATAAAGACAGAGAGAGGGTATGAGATACCGGGTGACAGTACAGAGAGAGGAGTATGAGATACAGGGTGACAGAACAGAGAGAGGAGTATGAGATACGGGGTGACAGTACAGAGAGATAGTATGAGATACGGGGTGACAGTACAGAGAGATAGTATGAGATACGGGATGACAGTACAGAGAGATAGAATGAGATACGGGGTGACAGTACAGAGAGATAGTATGAGATACAGGGTGACAGTACAGAGAGATAGTATGAGATACAGGATGACAGTACAGAGAGAGGAGTATGAGATACGGGGTGACAGTACAGAGAGATAGTATGAGATACGGGGTGACAGTACAGAGAGAGTTCAGCACGAATGTTTCTGCATGCTTTGGGTTAATAAAATGAGGAGGTTTAAGAGAAACACGGAGAACAAGGGGCAAAGGCAGAGGGTAGAAGGAGGATTATCTTCCAGCAGGGCTGCTGGACATGTCATACAGACGCTCTGCTGGATGCGGAATTACCAGCAGAGTGGCAAATAAAAGGCCTGAAAAAGCAGTGATGTATGAAATGCAGAAAGCAAAGAGGCACTGGGATTATAAGCTCAAGAGAAGAAAAAACAGAAATGTTCCTTCGTAGTTGTTATCTGCGGCGTATGCAGGTGTTGCTTATCACGTGCGCTGAGTTCTGGTGGAAACGGCACTCTGAGACCACAAATAATTTGATTCCAGAATAATCCCCTATTGTGTGAAAGGCCTGATTCAGCAGAATCGACAGTGAGCGACTGGCTGAGGTAATTTTATTACCTCGAGCAGAAGCTCCCTTTGTGATACCATTCAGATTCAAGTCCCACAGCTTACTCTAGTTCATATCACAGTTCATTCCAAACAATCAAGCAATTAAATATACAGTGCAGAGTGAAGCTACACTTAGTTCTCAAAACGTAAACCATGCATAACCATAACCAAGTTATACAAATAAATATAGTAAAAGAATGTTTCACAGGATTTCTACTGCATAATATTTGTGATTTACTACCGCTAATAATAATTATCTGGCCAACACATCGCATTTGTATTCACCCTCTTCATCAGCTATAACTCCTTGAGCAGTAATTAGAGACAGGTTCAGTAACGAGCCGTATTACATTTACATTTACATTTACGGCATTTGGCTGCTGATTTTATTCAAAGCGATTCGTTTATTAGTTTAGTTTATTTATAGCCTGCGTGTCTTTAAACGTGACCAGCATGCACACGTGTGCTGTGGACAGTGAGGAGAGCTCAGCGGTTCTGGGGGGGTGTACCTGGAGTTTGCTCAGTTCCAGCCTCTTGGCTGGCAGGTCATGGAGGCGGGCACTGCTCTCCTGAACCGTGACCTCCGTTCTGTTGATCCAGTCCTGAAGAGGCACCAGACCTGCCTCAAAGTCCTGCATCTGAGACTGCAGACCCTGCACGGGTGCACAGAGCACAATGGTTGTTCATTCCTTGGCATTGTGTTTAAACACTAAAAAAGCAATACCTGGAAAAACACTCTCCTTATCAGCACAAAAAATAACAGCAAGAAACAAAGAACCCGGGGGGGGGGGGGGGGGGGGGGGGGGGGGGGGGGGGGGGGGGGGGGGGGGGGGGGGGGGGGGGGGGGGGGGG
>JAOYMR010000017.1:20223704-20240758 GCA_025802075.1 Tenebrosternarchus preto | reverse complement strand
TGCTCCACGCGTTCCTGCTTGCTAGTGCCTGTCCCTCCCTCCCTCCCTCCCTCCCCTCTACCTCCCTCCCTCCCTCCCTCCCTCCCTCCTCCGGTTACCTTCGCGAGTGTCCAGCCCTCCACGGCAGCCACACCACTGTTCCTCCGCTCCGAGCGGCTCAGCCCCTCTCCCCACTCGCTCAGCTGCCTCTCCAGCTGCTCCGTCTCCGTCTCCAGACGCTCTGTCCTCTGCGCCCGTTCCCGCTCGGCCCTGGTCGCCGCGGCGCCGGCTGTCTCCAGGGCATCGCGCGCCCGGAGCGCCTGCCCCTCCCACTGCTGCAGAGCACGAGCCAGAGCCAGCACCTCCGCGTCCATCAGCTCACAGCCGGCCGCCCCAGTCAGCCTTCCCGCGCTCTCCGCGCTGAGTCGCACACAGCGCAGTCTGTCCCGCCCCTCGCACGCGCCCTGCGCCAGCAGCTCCTGCCACAGCAAGGGAAACCGACAGATCGAGAGAGAGAGAGAGGGAGAGAGAGAGGGAGAGAGAGAGGGGGAGAGAGAGGGGGAGAGGGAGAGGGAGAGGGAGGGAGGGAGGGAGAGAGAGAAGGAGCCAGAAAGAGAGACACAGAGTGTCACAGAGAGAGAGAGAGAGAGAGAGAGAGAGAGAGAGAGAGAGAGACAGACAGAGAGAGTGAAAGAGAGGGGGGGGGGTAAAGTTGCTACGGTAACTGCGGCGTCAGCGGCTGGTGGTAGCCAACTGCAGCCGTCGCCCGGGCTATTTCCAGCGGGCGGCAGGCATCGTGGCTGTTCTCCATCAGGCGCTAGCGAGGAGGCTGCATGTGAGCGTGGCTGCTCTGTCTCTGACGCCCCTAAACGTTCACGACGTCTCTCCGATCTCCGCACCTTCCACCAGTGTGAGGTGTACAAACATCTCTTCAACGCCTCTCTCCTTCACGTAAATAGCTCAGCTCTTGAGTGATGAGTGCTGCCTTCACCATTTGTTTCCCTTTGCTTTCTCATCTCTTTCCAACCTTTCCACACAACCACTGCACGTTAATACTAGGTTACAATGTTTGAAGAACATCCTACTCCCTAATAGCATTTCCTGTCACCATATCATGGTCCATAAAATCATTTAAAGAATCTGAAGCGCTATCCTTATTTGAAAAAAAAAACCATTTGTGGAAGCTGAATAGCATAAAATATAATCTTGTTCTTGATAAAACTTGTTATATGAATCCAGACCTTGTAACTGATACACCTGTGCAGTTAAGGTAAAAGTCCATAGGTCCATCTGCTTGAACATATTCTAAACACCAAAGTTATTACTCCTGCTTTTATTGCCATGTTTAATGTTTGCTATTTTCGTTCTTAATGTTTACTGTTTACCAGCTTCTTTCTTTGACCACACTTGCTTTTGGAGACAGTTACTTAGTATTTAGGGTTGGTAAACACAACACCGCGTACTTCACCATACGGTAACGTATCTCATAGCAAAAGTGTCCCGCAAACAAACACCCACACGCAGACACAACATACAAAGGCAAAAAAAAAAAATTCTCTTAAGAAGATCCAGATTTTCTCACGTTTTTTTTTTCTCACATACTTATAATTTATCCAGACAAAAAAAAAAAAACCTGCAAAAAACACTCACAGGAAAATGTGAATGAAAAAGGTTGATCTTTCTAGAGGTGTGAGCAGTATTATATTTCTCTGCTAATAATTTATATTTAGGATAGATTATCATTCTCATTGGCAACACTGTTGATTCTTAAGGTTATATGAAGGTGATAAAGGGTGTAGTCCACATTATCAGGTAAATGTAACACAATATGTATCATTATTCATGCTTAAGCATTTTTTTTATTCTTTTCATTTTCTCACCCGAACTTCCACCAGCTTCTGCTGAATGCAGGCGGAGTTGCCAGATGGGTCTGAACAACGCTGAAGCTCCTCCCCTTTGACCATAAGCCAATCAGTGAGCTCTCTCACTGTGTCCATGTACTTCTCGTGCTCCAAAACAACACCTTCTGAAAGTCTGACTCGCTCCTGAAAAAAATAAGTTATAATCGATTTAAAAAGAACATTTTTAACCATTTACTATATTCACATAATACAGCAAGCCGCCACCCCAAAAGGCATAAAATTAAATCCAACATAACAGTCACCTCTGCTGCAGACCTGACATCATCAAACTGCACCCTGAGGAGAGCCGTCTCCTCTTCCTTGAAGGTGGGGTCCCTGGTGCGTTTGTACAGCTCGGCCGCGCTCTCTTCCAGGTAGCAGAGCGCCCCCTGGTGGTCCTCGACATCAGCTGATAGCAAGCACAGCCTTTCCAGTTGCTGCCTCTTCTCCCTCAGCCCCAGCTGAGGCTCCAGAGGGCCCTTCACCTCAGCCTCCACCCCATCCAACCAGCTCTGCAGCTGCGCCCGCGACTCCACAAACTGCTCCCACTGATTCACAGTCCATTCCAAACGGCTGACAGAGAAAAATACACACCTATCAGTCTCTGTATCAAGAGAAATAAAGTATAAGTAGCACTGGTGGCTGTTCACTTTTTCCAGAATGGAATATTGTCCGGTACAAAACGAATCAAAAATACATTAATAAAAAATAATGCAAAATTAATTCAAGCCATGACCGGGTTATTATTAATTAATCATTTAATCAATACTCTTTGCAGCCAGTTGGCACAGACGTCCCAGAACTAATCAGACGGTGCCACAGGAGGCACCAAGCAGATCCTCCGAATGGTTAGTGATTCCTCAGAAAAAAGCACACCCCTGTCATAATTCACTATGTGCCATTTGGTTCAAGTTAGTGAATCATTAATGGAACAGAAAGTGTGGGGGGCTGGCAGGTGTCTCAGCGGAGGACGGAGGAACCTGAAGACCTGCTCAGTAACGTGATAAAACAGAGCAGCTAGATCAGAGCCCACTGCAGCGCATGTCCTGCTCATTATTTGGTAACAACAAATCAGGGTAATGAGAGCAGGGGCTCGTAAGACATCATGGGAACGGGGACAGATACTGCCGCAAGAGGTTTTAATATGTACTTAATACACCACGCAAGCAACACTCTGAATACAGTTACGCGCAGTGACGCTAGTGTTCATGCCCAGTCTGCCGGAAACCTTCAACACATTTCGGTAGAAACAGAGCTGGTTGGTTGAGTGAGGGAGACCACAGAGATCTGTGTGTACCTGTGGCAGCTAATGGCTCTCAAAAGTAACGCCGCCCATGCCTCCTCGACTTCCTGGAGCTTAGAACGGATCACTTCCTGTCGGGTCTCCCCGCTGTTCTTGATGACGAGTTCTCCCTTCCCGGCTGCCATGTTGAGCTTTACTTCGCCATCGCCCTTCATCAACAGGATATCCTGCATGGGAGGATACACACACACACACACACACACACAGACACACACTCGACTGTACACTACCGCATTCCCCAGCACTGACATGCTACTCCAAAAATATGCTTCAACCAGAGTTTGACAGTCCAAGAAAAGATAATATAAAATAATTATTTGGTTGAAATGTGCTACACTAATAATGGTAATGCTGAAAATGTGCGTGCTTTGCTAGAATCTGTGACATACTTACTAGGATTCTGTGTACCAAAATTCAGCATTTGTGTATTTTATACTCATAGCAAAACTTTAAGCCAGTGCACTGAACTGGTAGAAGAATTGCCTCCATATCAGACCACTAAAGTATCTTAACTTCACGTGCACTGAAGTGTGTGATTTAATTAATTTACAGAGGTCACTGTCCCATCTACATCTGTGATCTATTCGAAATATCTCAAACTCAACTAACTCTGGAAAGTTGTTGAAAACATACTGTTCCTTCTGATGTGTATGAGACAGTAATAACAGATTGTTATATCACTACAACACCACTGATATCTTGACACACAGTGCTCTTATAGCCAGAGTACATATATATTTGAAAATCTGGAAAATCACTGATTATATCTGTCTTCTAATTATACAAAATAAGAGTGCCCCCTGCTGGCGCATACCTGCACTCTCTGCAGCCTATCCTCCACCACTTTTTTGTCCCCCTCTGTGCTCTCCAGCTTCTCCAGCTTTTCCTCCACCTCCTCCAGCCAGTCGCCCATAGTCCTTAGCGCCTCCCCAAAAGCCTGGTACTCCTGCAGGCTGCGAAGCTGGGTCCAGGCCTCCTGGAGGAGGGCCTGGTGGGAGGAGAGCAGCTCCTCAAGGGGAAGGCTGGTCGTTAAGCCTGGCCCTCTACCTCCCTCAGACAGGGTCAAAGAGTCCTGGCTAAGACGCTCCAGAGATGCCCTGAGACAGAGAGAAGTCTTCATGTTTCGTGTTGAGACATAACTGCAAAAAATGATCCAGTGAGGAGGAACCTGATTGTGGTGTGTTGTGGTGTTTGCTACAGTGAGCCACACACAATGAAAAATTCGTTCTAAAATCACAGAAAAACAAAACCAAGCACAAACCTCCTCATGAGCAGCTGTTTGTGAAGCGCTTCCACTCTCTCGAGCTCTGCTGAACAGTCAGGGGCTCCTGGCTGGTCTTCTCCCCAAAGAGCAGGTTCTTTCTGCAGGCTCTCCCCCATCTGGTGGAGCCAGTCCTTCAGCTCCTCAACACGTGCATCAAACCTAAACCAGTGACACTTGCTTGGTGAATCCAGTGAGAGACTGGATGTATAATATGACTGTATAATATAGAGAATATTAAGAAAAAAATCAAATCCCATCACGCTGATGGTTGTATTGATGATACAACATAAGATAATATGTGAGCTTGTTGGTCACACTTCCTTACCCATCCTGTAGAGCGGCGCTCTCCTCTAGACAGCGCAGTGTTTGTCTGCATGTCCCCACCAAATCATCCAAGGCAAGCTGACAGGCAGTCAGGCTCTCCTGCAGCCCTCCAGCTCTGGTTTTGGACAGATAGTGCAGGAGCTTCTCTCCTTCTCCGTGGAGTCTGACCATGCGACTCTCACCATCCTCCGTCTGTTCTAGCACCTCCTAAGACACACCAGACATTTTTTTAGCAACTCCTTAATTTCTGCAGCCAATGCACAATTAACTGAAAGTTTGCTTTATTTATATTTAAATGTTCTACTATTCAGTGTTTGATCACAATTCGAGCACAACTGGCTTCACATTACATTAAAGAGGACAAGGTTTAAAAGGGTTACTCCACATCGCTATTAAAGGAGTAACTTCAGATAAGTTCTAGATAGACAGGGCATATTTTTCTGGTACTTTAAGCTTCTCTAGCCGCGTTGCAACGTCAGGAATGTCTCCTCCTTGCTCAAGACAGTTCTCCACTTCAGCCCTCAGCTCCGAAAGCCACTGCTGGAAAGCCTGTGTTAGCTCTGAAAAAGAAACAAGGATTATGGGAAGAGTGGGGAGAAACAGACAGGCAGAGCAGGGCTGCTGTTGGCATAGCTGTAGTGCCACCCTTGTGCTTATGTGACCAGATGGCCTGTGTGGGCGTGTCTGGATGGACCAGTTCTCTGTTGTCCTAGTAACAAAATCTAATCAATTCCCAAGGACATCTATCATATGGTCCGTGGGAGAGGAAGTGTTTGGGAGACAGGTGTGCAGTTTGCATGTTTTGGTAGGCAGGATAATTTTTTTTAAAAATGTAAAAGCTGTATATGCATGTACCTACAGTAGAGACCTCTAGTCCTAACCAAGCTCTGTACTCGTGCCTAAACGGAGACACCCTTTGTTTGGCCATCTCCCCCTTCTCCTGCGCTAGCATTTCCCTCACCATTAAAACTCTGCACCAGTGTGTCCTGCAGCGTTGTGAGGATCCGGCTGGAGCTATGGACGGCAGCCTCGCTCCTCTTCACCAGGCTGGTGATGTCCTTCCCCAGGCATGAGAGCTGCTGAGCTGGGTAAGCTCTACAGAGCACCCTGAGAGACTCACTGGCCACATCCAGACTACTGTCTGCCTGCTTCTGAGCTCTCTGGAGGTCCTGGGGTAACAAAGAACACAAGTATAATAACAATTAATAACAAAGGGCATGAAGGAGCAAGAGACTCATCTATGCTCTAACAATATCAAATTAATTTTAATCAGATAAGACCGAGATACATTAACTATGTCATACTTAAGGAATATAAGGGATAATGTCCAGCCAGCTGTTAATTGTTGTAAAATAAACTGGACACGCTGAAATAACAGATATCTAAATGCCAATCATAATTGTGTACTCCACTCCCCAGAGGTGTGTAGCAAAGATCGTTAGTTTTTTACTTTTGTTCAAAACACGTTGATAAGACCAACCTTTATCTTGGCTACATTTTCTGGATCAGATGTCTGAGACAAATCTGACAACATATCCTCAATGGTCGTCAGCTGCTCAGACACCTGGGAAATGATGTCCTTGAGCTGTTGTCTCTGGGAGCTGAAGTCCATCAGGATTGCTGAGGCCTGCTCATAAACCTCCCTAGCATGCAAGATCTTCTTCCTCAGGTCAGCTTCCATTGCCTTAAAAGAATTGGAATATGAACACTAATAGGTGGTTCTAAGCTTCTATTACAAGTGAAGTAAATGTAAGTAGGAAGGAAGAAATGTGTAAAATAAACAGGAGAAACAGTGCTTTGTTAACAGTGAAAGCAATTTTTACCTGGAGCTGAGCAGGTGTTTGCTGGATCTTCATCACCTGTTGCAGTTCAGCCATTTTTTCCTGTAGGGTCTCCAGAACCTCCTCCTTGCCCTCCAGCTCCAGCTGCCCCAACACCAAAAGACAGCACTGATCAGAACGTTCTGCAGTGGTTCTGTTCTGATTTGCCCCTACAGCCCTTACTACCTGTGATCAGGGCACTGCGAGGACACGTCCGCTCTTCCCACTGACCTTAAACTCGGCGAGGTGCTCCTCCGTGTCAGGGTTGGACAAGAGGTTAACGGCTCCCTCGTTGAGCTCGTTCACAGAGGTGGCACTCCAACACTCGATGTCATTGGCGATTGAGTTTATCTCATCCCACAGCGCGACAGAAACCGTAAGAAGATCAATGTCAACGTCCATTTTCTTAGATGTCTGGGATAACCAGAGGGAAACAAAGAAATACGTGAGTAATGTAATGATGCTATTATGTTTTAGCAAAGGCTGTATTCTATAATAATTCTATAATTTTATGATGTTCTGTTTAAGAATAATGCTTTATTAATAATGCTTTATTAAATGCAAAAACATCAGCTTGTCTAACAGGTCTCACATCCTGCCATGAGTCCACAATGGTGTCCATCTCTCTGCGGACGCTTTCTCCCATGTCTTCTGGAAGCTTCCTCAGCTCACTGATGAGGTGTTTGCCTTTACTGACGAACAAATTTAGGTCCTCCTGAGTGGCTGACATCTCCATCCGCACCGCCTCAAGCTAAAAGAGACATTAATAATAAACAACGTTGTGTGTTTAGATCTAAAAAACAAACAAACAAACAATGGAAGTGTAGTGGTGGGGAGAGAGAGGATACTAACTCGGGTCAGGGCCCTCTGGACGTCCTCAGGGTTGTTCTGGCTGGACTGGGCCGCCAGAACAGCATGGGCTCTCTCGACAACAGAGTTTATTTTGGACCTAAGAGCCTGGTATTCCTTACAAACCTCCAGCAACAAGCCGCACTGCTCCTGACTGCACAAACAGCAAAATTGGACAATAATAAATGAAGGTGCTCCCTGAGTTCCTTGAAGAATCTCACACAACAAAAAGGTGAAGAAAGTGTTTCTGTCTTTGGTTCTGATGCACTCACTCGTCGGAGAGGAGTTTCCTGATTCTATGCCAGGTGGACTGGACCAGGGCTACATCACGCTGCGCTTCCCCAGCCAGCTC
Organism: Tenebrosternarchus preto; assembly: GCA_025802075.1. Taxonomy (NCBI): domain Eukaryota; kingdom Metazoa; phylum Chordata; class Actinopteri; order Gymnotiformes; family Apteronotidae; genus Tenebrosternarchus; species Tenebrosternarchus preto. Next base: position 20,232,966 of record JAOYMR010000017.1, on the reverse strand, counting down.
ACAGTCTCTGTGGGCCAACTGTTCCCCTCTCTCCCCTAACCACTGCTGGCTGTGCTGCAGGGCCTGAAGCTCCTCCTCCAGCTGACTTAGCACCCACAGCCTGACAAGGACAAAGACCGCAAGCATTCAAATGAAACACTGCAAACAAGCTTTTTCACCACCACGGTATCTAAATTACAATAACCATCTAAAAGGTTTCCCATATTATGCCTAACAGTTACAGTGATGACTCACCATTGGCACTGAAATCTAAAGCTAGCCTTATCTATTCCCCTAATATTATGAGGTAAATAGCATAAATTAGACTGCAGAGATGGGGTGAGAGAGATGAGGAGATCTATACCTCTGCTGAAAGCACTGTGTGCTTGGCTCTGTGAACAATGTTCTTCTAGCCCTCTCTTCCAGCTCCTCCATGCTCTTCAGAAGCAGCTCCTTTCTACCCCTGAAGGAGCTCCACATGGCTGCCAGTGCTTCTGCCTCGCTCTGCCTTGACCCCATGCTCCTCTGTAGCGACTGGAGGACTGATCCCAGATCATCCACTAGCCCCCGGCAGGATGCTCTGTCTTCATCACTGCTATGCAGATGCAAGCATGCCTTGTTCAGGCCGCTATCCAAGCTCATAGCTTGGACCTCCAGGGAGGCTAGCTCCTGGGCCATTTGCCCGAGTTCCTGGCTCAAGTGCCTAGCCTTGGCTTGATCCCAGCTCCCTTGCTCTTCGACTGCTGCCTGGAGGGTCTGAAGTAAGTTAGTGGCTGATCTGTAGGTTACCAAGAAGGCCTCAAGCTTAACCAGAGCCTCACCACGGCGCTGCACCAATCTCTGGGCCTCACAGTAAGGTTGTAGACAGTCTTCCTTTCTGGTCTGGAGGCACTGGAGATCCAGAGGAGCTAGAGATGGACCTAGTTTTTCCATGTGCTGCTGCAAGCCATCTGCTGCCTCTTTTTGGGTCTGGAGGAGCGTTTCATCATCCTTTAGACAGAGGAGCATAACATACAGCATTACATGTGTGTTTATGTAAGTATACCTGGGGTAATTTGGATGAACAGGAGCTCATATTATCTAGATTACAGCTCCTTCTTTACCTTGATTTGGCTACTGATAAAGGTCAAGTCAGCAATAATGACTTTGGATTTGCTTCTCAGCTGCCTGAGGAAGTTCTCACTCCACTGTGTGAGAGCCGTCAGAGCCTGGTTAAACTGCTCCAACTGAGCAAGATGGGCCTGAAGTTCTTGAATCCTGCAAAACCACAGAGTAGGAATATTCTAATAGTCAATATCAAAGACAAAGTTCAAAATCATTCAAAGGACACCCATGCAGTAGTAAATAAAAATAAATGATTGGCCTGAATTAAGGTGTGCATGCACCTTTTATCATAGTGGAAACCACAGTTTTTATTATTATTTTTTACCTGAGTGGTATGTTTGTACTGAGGGAGCACCATCTTTCCTCTAGGCTGCAATGGGTTTCTCTGAGTTCTGCCATTCGTTCTGATGCTGTGGGGTAGAGCGACTCAGACTGCCCCTCCAGCTTCTCTAACAAAGACTCCTGAGAGGGGAGCTCAGACTGCAGATCCTGGCCAATCACATCGTTAACGCTGGTTTAAGTGATTAAGTCAAGCATAAAGTCAAGTGATCTGAACTTAATCCCACAAAAGGTTTTGAGAAAACCCACTGAGGCACATTGACCACTGATCGACAGGAAAACCTGTAGAACAACCCTTCTACCCTCCTAGCATGAGGTTCCATGTTCCTTTCAGATCAGTTACCTGCAGCATTTGTAGCTGGCTTTGGAGCCTGGCTTTGTCCGTGGTTAGGTATGGTGTATCAGAGTTACAGAGATACTCGCATCTACCCAGCCAGCCCTGCAGTGCTGAGAGGTCCCTTTCATACCTAGTAAAACACACACATACACACAAAATAACTACTGCACAAAGCTACTGAAACAACAGTTTAATATTATGCCCAACTACCTTCCATCACTTATCCTCAAATACAGTATAGACTGTATAGACAAATACAGTATATGGTACTGAAGATGACAGGTGTATGAGGTTCCAGTCATGTGACTTCAGCTTTAACTTCTGCGTTTAGACCACAAATAGAAAACACATAGACTGAAAAAGATGAACTTACTTCTGCCACAGAGTCAGTAGGTCTTCCAGTATGGCCTGTTTGCTGGCTGCCTTGTTTGTCTGCTCTGTATAAGTCTGCTGGAGGTCTGCTACCTCCTTCTCCAGCCGACCTCCATCAGACAGCCTTTTTGAGCCCAGACTTAGTGTTGCCAGCCTGGGCTGGAGCTGCTTCAGCTCCTGCCAGATATCCTGGAATTAAAACAAATGTGCATTTGCTGATTTTCTTCAGTGACCTCTAGGCATTTGGAGAGATGCTTTTGTAAATGTGATTTTGAACAAATATGTTTTCAAAGTTCCATACCATGTGATCATGCAGAGCTTGGTATGTTCTTGATGATGAGGTACAGGATGTAAACGAGTTGTTTAACTTGTCCGCAAGCTCTTCCATCACAGTTTTCACCTTAAGGTAACAAAGCCATTAGCAAACGTGCAGGTTAACTGCTTGGCATCCATAAAACCAGAACAGTATAATCAGAGATGAAAGGTTTATGTGGATGCACCTCATCCAGATCTTCAGTTAACTTCATTTTATGAGAAGATCTGGCCTGAAGCTCGATCTGCTGCTGCTTCACACTGCTCCTAAGCTGCTCCCACCGCCTGCCAATCTGCAGTAAGTGAGTTTTAATATGCTCTGCCTTCCCTGGAGTAACAAATTGACTCAGAGCATGAGATTCCTCCTCCAACTGACTCAAGATATTCTTCTTCTCCTCTAAGCCGGCTTCCACTAGCTGAGAAGCAAAACAAAACAGACATCCATGAGAACCTCTACAGTGCAGTATTTCCCTAAGCCGTTTTTTTCTTCTCCACTGATCCAATCATCTCTCTTTTACCTCCACACTATGAATCTGTTGGTCCAGTGAATCCGTGCTCCAGGGGACATCTTCCAACTGCTTCTCCGTCTCACGCACCCAGGAGGTGAACGCTCTCAGCCCACCGCTGAAACGCTGCCACTGCATCTGCAGCTCCTCAAGGACCAGCACCCTACATGAACAAAGAGGTTGAGAGAGATGTGTGACATACAGTAACAGTATTCAAAGCCCAGGATGACCAACGAATTCACAATACTTTGGGCCTGGAAGTGAAACCACCAACATTCTGTTTACATAAGAGTTGCTGTATTGATGAACAGGTCAAGGAGGTTCATATCGTTACAGCTGGAATTCAGACATGAACACCATGGCTTTTACACATTACACCAACCCTTGGCAAATTATTAAAGAAAAAAAAGTTTAAATTATTACACAATTAAGAAAGTAAACAGGTAGGTATTTGAGGGATTGTGTAATGTTTCTGTGTCATTACATACATTACATTACAAAGGAAATATTATCATACACAAGTGTGCAGTCGTCTGCGCTAAAACGGTCTCACCTTTTAGCAAGGCCTGCTTGTAGCTCCAGTGCCTCCTCCAGAGCAGCGTGAGCCTGACTGGGTAGGAAGGAAGGATCCTGCGGACCCTGGAGGGAAGGACCCTGGGGACCCAGCTTTATCTCTGCTGCCTTCTTCACCAGTGACTTTGCCTGCTCTATGAGGGCACCAGTCTGCACGTGAAGCTCCTGCACATTACACACACATACACACATATAAATAATAGACAAGCATAGGGAAGGAAAAATGAAGACAGCAATTCTGTAGAATAAAAGTGCTGTGATTTAAAGTGAAGACTTTATTTGAGAATTTATTATTATGTGCATATGACTCTTACTTTTGCATCATCAAGTTCGGTGGTGAGGTTTTCCAGGCTGCTGAAGATAAGCTCCCTCCGCAGGATAGGAGTGGTACTGCATACAAACTGCCAGACTGCTTCTCTATCCAACTCAAACTTTTTCCATGCACTCACAGTGACCTAAAATACACAGCAAAGAGATCTGGACAATAGCAATGCCCTAGAAAATAGCATGCAAGGCTATGGAACTGTATGGAATTTTAAAACTGTACTAGAATACAATATTACAGCACCAAGGTTTCCCAGAGAAACTCATTTGATTTCATGCGGTTTCAGGTTTCTAGAGAGTTCTGTAGCTGCACCTGCAGAAGCTCCTCCTCAGTTACCCTGTCGTAGGCGTCTTCAGCAGGCTCCATCTGCACCGCTGCCCCATGGGGGCGAGTCCCAGCTCCCTGCAGCTCCTCCTCCTCCTGTCTCCTCCGGGCCTTCAGCCTCTGCTGCTCAGCACAAGACAAGAAAGCGGTTCAAAATCCTGCAGTGCGTTTGTTTCTCATTGAGCGGCAGCAGAGTTTTTGACTGGAGGTTTTGGCAGGAACGATTCGAAGCCCAGGCTTTAGCAACAGCATCCCACCTGGTTAATGAGGAGCAGCTGTTTGGCTTCTGTAATGTGCTCTGCGTTCAGGATTCTGCTGTGCTCCAGAGCCTGGAGCTCCTCCTCTTCCTGCTGTAGCTCCTCCCCTCCTCTCTCACTTTGCCCATCTAAAGACATTTCCTTCACACAGAGGGACAAACAGTGGTGTTAGCTACACTACTCTCACACGCACACATACATTTCACCACCACAAAGCCAGACATCTTGCCCAGAAACGAGCGTATCTATTGTCAAGGTCCTTTTTATAGCTTAGAGAGTAGAGAACTAGAGGCACTGGGGCTTCACACAGTCTGCTTACTTCATCCAGAGAGGAGTTGAGGGTAGTGAGTTGGCTAGCAAGCTCCTCCAGCGCCCCCCTCTGCCTGAGCACCTCTGCATCTGTACTCAGCTCCTCCAGCACGTCCAGACGTGTCCTGAGCCAGCCCAGCGCCACCTCAGGAGCCCCTGGCCCTTCACCCTGCAAGCAAGGGAAGACAGAAGAGAAGGAGACATTTACTTAAGGGGAGGGAGTGGAGCAGCGTGGTAGTGAGAGGCCACCGAGAGCTCATAAAGACTACACTCCTACAGCTTCAGCAGTGATGGAAGTGTGAGGGTTAATGTTTCACTCTCAGGACCGGGAGATTTGCACTTTCTCAAAATCAGTCTGCCTTGATTACAGCCAGTGCTGTGCCACTCACGGAGCTGACCTGCTCAGGAGAGCTTTCTCCACTCCTCTGCACTGCCTGCTGTGAGGAGACCCAGCCAGAGAGTTCTTCGAACCTGAAACACAGCAGGCACACACCTCAGAATTCATTTCCCTCAAGGAGCTTTGCCAATGAGGTGTGTCCGCAGGCGATCTAATCCTGTTATCATCCGTGTCACATCCCCAGACGGTAACAGCCTTACACCGGCCGGTCCTCACCTGGCATGCCACTGCCTCCATTTGTCTGGGTGCTGCTGGAGTCTCACGTGAGCAATTTCAACGTCACCTCTGACCTCTGACAGATGACCTCTGGTCTCCAGTAGGGCTTTTTGCATCGGGTCATTCTCTGGAAGTTTCTGGCAGAGCTGCTCCATAGCTATGAGTCTCTTCTCACACACAAAGAAAGGGTCCTTCTGTCTGAAAAAAGCCTGCGGATGAAAACACAATAGCCGATGCTGAAACGTGAGGGGTCTTTAACAAACCCCTGTTTTAGCTTCATTGCATCTCTGTCATGTGTCTAAACCTCCTCAAAGTTGCGAGATCTTCCCAGAATGAGCATGTTCCTCTATCGTCTGACTGGTCTCACTTCAAGGTCGTTCTCATTTTTTTCTTATCCTCTCCCTTCGCTCTCCTCTAATTCTCTGTACCTTCTCTCTCCGTTTTCTCAGACCTACCCTGTGCTCTCCAATCACTCTCTCGCTGCCAGCCGTGACCAAAACCTTGTCCTCCCTCTGCAGCTCCACCCTGCACTCCTGCAGTGATGTCATCACTCTGCGCCTCTCCGCTTCGGCTTTCAGCCTCAAAAGGTGGCCGGGAGCTTCAGCCTGGATATCCTGATTACAGGCAAATAAACACAGTAGAAGTTTAAAAGTTAAATGTTAGCCTGAGCCATTTAGCTCAGAGGGAACTTTGATGGGATCAGTGACAGACCTACCTTCCACTGTTTGTGCAACTTCCTGACAGACTCCTGGAGACTCTCCTGTTCCTCCTCAGGCAAGATATCAGTGAGGTCATCGCATGCCTTCAGATAAGCATTCAAAACCCGCTGGTCCAGACAACCAAAAAAATCCTAACAGGAAAAGCACACTCTTCTTACAATCTCTGTATAATGGAAAGAGGCCCCTAACCAAACCTGCCATCTGTAGAGACATCTCAGCATGTTGATGACAGTAGATGTGTAATTAACCCAGACTGATAAGTGCAGGGCCGTGCTGGTGAGGGCCGTAGTGACGTACGCTGTGTTTGCTGAGGAGCTCAGCCGGGTCCCCGCTCTCCCGCAGACACGCCTGTCCCGCCCGCAGGACCTTCTCCAGCTCAGCACGGGACTCCTCGAACCTCCGCGTCAGGTTTCCGTTGGCTTCCGCCACCCTCCTCCACTCCAGCACCTCCTGCATGAGGGCCTACAGGCAGGACACAGACACCACTTCAGACCTCGAGACCCTCTGTGCCTCCTTACCCCCCCCCCTCCCCCGTCCTTTTACCCACTGACATTCATAAGTATTTCATGTTGCTGACTGAGACTTTAACAGTATGCAAACATAAACACTGATCTAGCATATGAGGAATCCCTGCCAGGAAATGTGCCTGGTAGCTGCAGTAGCGAGGTGGCTACGTGTTTCCATGGAGATGAGCCAGGCTGGGACCGCAGGCTGACCTGTGCAGTGGTCTGGAGCTCGGTCACCCTGTTTTGCAGGAGCGACGGGTCAAAGTTGTAGAGGGTTTTGGTGCAGCACAGCGCCCTCTGCAGGGCCAGGTAACTGCGCTCCACTGCATAAACACATCGCTTACAGCTCTGCTGCTGGGACAGCAGCTCCTAGTACAGAAACACACACACACACACACACACACACTTGTACGAGTTACGCCACTTGTCACACCAAAAAACACTGATTCCAAATGTCCTATAGAGAAATCTGAAAAAAGCTGATTCACAGACACACATAATCTATAAAATATACCAAGCATGTTATGAAAGTGTTGCTCACTGTCTTCACATTTGCTTCATTTTTATAAGTCTATAAGTATAAGTCGCTGTGCTATGATGAACTCTGACCTGGTTCTTGTGCTGGTCATGTGGCTGTGTGATGATGTGGCCGGCACACTCTGCAGTCTGATAGAAAGCAGAGATCTGCCTCTCCAGCTCCTCCAGTAAAGGAAACATAGTCTGACACTCTTTCAGGACCACTGGACACTTCTCCTTCATCTGAGAGAGTACACACATACACATATAAAAAAACAGCCTACAGCCAGGAAGTGTGAGAAAGCGAATGTGTTATCCTGGGCTTTCAGAGAAAAAGTTTTTTTTTTTTTTAATGTAAGCTAATATTTGAATGTTAAGTAAAGCTGCTGAAATTTCCAAGAGGAAGCACCTCAAGCAGTTTCTGGAGAGTAAGAGTTAGTTTGTGCTGCATATGTGTTAATTCGCAGTAGCTTTGTGTTCTACTTTATACACTTAGTAAGCAAATTTCTGTGATTTGTGACTGATACATTGGCAAAATCTAGAAATCAACTACTAAATAAAGTTCATGTTACACCTTTTGTATCTGCCCTTTGATCTTCGCCATAGCTGAGATCGTTTGAGATCCGTTGCCACTGACAGAGCCTCCTGCCCAGAGCTGGGCGGTACGTGCCACCATCTTATACTGGGCCTCAATGGCTGGGAGTCTGTGCTTGATGTCCTTCAGGACAAAAAGGAATGAGTGGGTTTACTGCACTGAAACTACATACAAAACCAGAGGAAACTAATGAGCCAATGAGGGTTACTGAGAAAAAAAAACAATCATCTTCAAAGATTCAGGACCTATATTTTACCTCCACATCCTGCACGAAGGTTCTGACATCTGGTAGTGACACCTGGACGGGGGATGTAAGTTTGGCCATAGAAGTTTCTAGAAAGTCTTTGAGAGCAGCAATAGCCTCCGTCTGTTCCTTCTCACTCTGAGAATGAGTCTCACTGATACGAGCATACTGGGGGTGGAAAAAGATTACTTTGACTCTAACTGGCAACACAACACCAACACAAGTTATTCAGACATCTACACGAACCGATCTCCATACTGGTCTGGAATGACAAAACATCAGATATCCATTTATTAACCTGAGATTCCAGTAGCATCTTACAAATTAAGTTTATTTGTAAGACGATAGTTTCCATAATGAATGACTTTTCAGAGGATTCGGGGCTTTCTTTGAGACTGGACATTAATAAGTGAGAAAATCTTTAAGAAGATGGTTGCACATATACCTGTCTGGCTTTACTGAACAGATCTCGCCATCTGCCATTGAGAAGAAGCAACTGATGTTTGATGTCACGGGACACTGTCTCATCACACGTCTCAATAAGAAAGTTTCCTGCATCGTTCATGATGCTGTGCTGCTCCATCCAGTGTGGAAGGGTCTTGAAGAACTCCTGTAGAGGATGAATGAGCCAAGGGAGAGAGAACGTCAGCAGAAAGAGAGTGAGAGTGAAAGATATTAAATGCAGTCATATACCAAACAGCAACAAATATATAAAGAACAGCAAAAAAAAAACACATATATCAGCAAATATATATATTTTTGTTGTTCTATTAAAAATTTTGGTGAAGTACGCAAAGTTCCCGAAGCAAGGACACTTTGGACAGGGGTGTTCTTCATCAGCTACGCAAGCAGAAAAAACCCATTTGATTAACCCTAACCCTGGCAGATAAGGGTGAACTCAGAACACACCCAGGATGACCAATTATGGCTATGAAATATATATATAGATATAGATAGATAGATATCTGGGTAAGTGGGTGCATTGTGTGTGTGTGTCTCCATGTGTGTGTGTGTGTGTGTGTGCCTCACTCGTTTGGTGTTCTCAGGCTGCCGGAGCGCTCCCTGGGCATCCTCCAGCCAGGCTTGGAGGGAGCCCACACTGTTGGTGTATTTCTCCCAGTTGCCCAGCACCTCCTCTAGCATGGAGCGAACACTGCGCACCTCCACCGACAGACTCCTCCACTGATCCGCTACATCCCTCAGGAACCGCCTCACTCCCTCCTCAACTACAACCACATGCATTTAAACACAGATGCACACACACACACACACACACACACACACACACACACACACACACACACACACACACACACAAACAAACAAACAAAC
>JAOYMR010000017.1:20191062-20208562 GCA_025802075.1 Tenebrosternarchus preto | reverse complement strand
CGGGCAGCGTAATATGAAATATGTTATGGTACAGTTTCCTACAAGTCGACATTCCAAATGAATTTTCAGCTCCATGTCACTGTAGTTGAACGCAGTAATCACACGGGGACAGTTTAGTGGCGGGGCATTGGATAATTGTACAGCGGATGGCTGGAGCAGTCACTCTTGACACGCTCTTCTCTAACACGCAATGAAGGGTTAAGTGAGGGAGATTAACACGCTATAATGCTATAATTACGCACACAAAGCAAGCTCGAGCAAGCATATGCGTCCGGTCGTAATTGTTAAAACACAGCAACACCTGTGTTTCACTTAAAAGGGAAAATAAAAAAACTGAATCCATTATTTTAACAATATAGTCGTCACCATAAATATATTTTATATAAGGATTTACATTCTGTCCAGTGTGAAACCCCCTAAAATGTATACATAGTAGAAAAATAAATAGATGTATTGTGTAACTCTTACAATGGAATTACAGTAGATTTTTGCTACATCTTTATTATAGCACAGACTTCTGATTTCGTGCTGTCTATGAGTTAAAGATTTACAGATAAATCCTGGCAGCGATGTGACTGCACAGTGAGATTGTATGAGTATATTTTCCTGCAGGAGCTGACACCACCAGTCTTATGACAGGCTAATACTTAAATAATGAGAGAACTCATGGCATGTGAGTGGGTGTGTGAGAGTCTGAAAGAGAGAGCGAGAGAGAGAGAGAGACACAGAGAGAGAGAGACAGAGAGAGAGAGAGAGAGAGAGAGAGTTCCTTTGTGCTCCAGCCACATGTGACAGCACCAAGCAGACATGGGAACACCCTGGTCTCACCTTCGCCAAATGGGAGTTGATCCATTTTGTAAAGGTCCGCTTCTGAACGGCCTCCTGCTCATCTAAACCCAAGACAAAGCACAATGAAACTTCGATCACTCACCTTCACACACACACACACAATTAAACTTCAGCATTCTCACAGTTAACCTCTAATATACTATATAAACATAAATAAATAAATGTTAGACTAAGCCTAAAATCGAACAGTTAAATGTATCTCTTTTACGACTCTGTTATTGTCATCAGAAAGTCAATAACCCTTTGCCATGTTGACTAACTTCAAAATCCAGGCTGTGTTTCGGTGTGTAATGCAACATAGAAAATGGTTCACATCACATGTGCTTTAACTTATACAAATGAAAGCTGAGCAGTCATCTTATTAAAAACAAACAAACAAACAATTGGGGCAGAAGAGAATCTGGAACCATGTGATCACAGGAAGCCTCTGTGGTAGACTGATATTGTTTTGATTAGAGATACAGGGGCAGTGATCACAGAAGTGCACAGATTTTAACATCTGCAGCTCTGAGGTGTGTTGTCAATCTCAGAGCTCAACCACTGATTCCACAGCCACCCCCTGGAGCCCGGGCTACTCCACAACCACTGATTCCCCAGCCACCCCCGGAGCCCGGGCTACTCCTCAACCACTGATTCCCCAGCCACCCCCGGAGCCCGGGCTACTCCTCAACCACTGATTCCCCAGCCACCCCCTGGAGCCCGGGCTCCTCCTCACCAATGCTGGCATTGCCTTTAGCTGATTTAATGCAGGTTTTCATCAAAAACAGCTGTAAAAACAAACAAACAGTTGCTGTGCATATATATAGGCTCTAACACAGTTTGCTATAATTACTATGCTAAAAATTGACATGATTTTTCAAATAGCTCAAATATGACCACATTAATCTGGAAAATAGTGTAATAATAATGTATTCCAGCAGTCAAGCTACAGTCTGACAGACAGCTCAGTGAAAGTCGGTCACTGTGTCATACGTGTGTGTGCGTGTGTGTGTGTGTATGTGTTAGAAATAGAGTGAGAAAGAGAGAGAGAGAGAGAGAGAGAGAGAGAGAGAGAGAATGAAAATAAGTGAGACAGAGGGGGAAGAGAGAGGAAGAGAATTAACTTACTGCATTTGTTAAAGATCCTGGAATTTGTGAATTAATCACAATCAATAGATCAAGTTCAGCGGTAAATGATCAAATATTGATGATCGAGAAATAAAGAGTGATGATAGTGGTAAGACACAGGGCTGTTGTATCTTCTTTCTCTAATGGGTGTCTGTGTGTGTGTGTGCGTGTGTGTGTGCATGTGTGTGGCACCCTTCACACAGGCTTAAGGACGAGGTGACTTTGAGCAGGAAAAGCAAATGAAAATTTACACACACGGTATTTCAGTGTCACACATATACTGTACATACCTCCCCTCCCACACACACACAAACCATTACAAACATCAGATCTGAAATGTTTTTTAAACTCCTGATTAATTATGTGCCAAAATAACTACACATTAATCAACAAAGCTGCGTTTCACGCTCATGCAAACACAGACACACACACACACACACCACCCGCCGTTCCATTTATACAGACACATGCGTACATTCATTCACCATGCAGTCGGCTCATCTAATGACAGTATGCAAGCATGCATGTATTTATGTAGTATGCCCTACAGATGTCCCCAGCAGACTAAATACACATTCACTCCTCCAAGTTACCAGTATACAGACAGAAACACACAAACACACAAACACATATAAAACACAGTGTGATTCTGACTCTTACAAAACCAACGTGAATCAAATATATTGTTGACTTCTGGACAAATTACTGTCAACACACACAAAAAAAAACACACACCCTTACCCCGAAGGTGCTGTGAGAACCCTGGAACTAAGTTGAGAACAGCACTAGGCTTCTTCTCGGTGTCTAGATCCTGCCACGTTTGTGACATCCTGTTCTTGCCTTCTGTTTCTATACTGCCTGTGTGTGTACTGGCCCGGCTAATCCCATGGAGCGAAGGCAAAGTCCAACTGCCAGCAAGGGAATGTGGTCCGGCACACAGAGAGAGAGCTCGAGCAAAGCTCTGACCTTTCCCTCTGCTCCCTTTAAGGTGTTCCAGGGACTAAACGGACCTTATGCTGCTCTTTTGCTTGTTGTTGCAAAAAAAAAAAAAAAAAGGACTCGGTACTTTGTTCTCTCTGTCCGACAAACAGTGGAAAATAGCAACTGCTTCAAACTGAAGTCACTCTGACTGCTTGTGCTGCGCTGCTGTGTGGGAATGTGTGCATGTGAGTAGAATACCGGTCTATCTCTCTCTCTCTCTCTCTCCCTCTCTCTCTCTCCCTCTCTCTCTCTCTCTCGCTCTCTCTCCCACCCTCTCCCTCTCTGCAAGGCTGCAGAAAGAATCCATTCTGTCTCATCCCACCAACCAATCAGATTTTGTGAGAGTGAGTGATGTCATAGTTGTGAGCATGTTTTGGGAGAAGGGGAGGGAACGTGTTATGACTGTGTGTGTGTGTGTGTGTGTGTGTCTGTATGCATCTGCGATGGTGGTGATTCACATACACGGAACTTGCACACGAGACAGAGGCTGAACCTGCTGTGCCCTGTCATTTCCTCACCATCAGCTGAATTCTCTCTCTCCCCTGCCGCATATGTGACACTGTGCCAGGGGTCTGGAGGACAGCAGCAGAGTAAACTGATTGATTTCGCTCGAACGTGGCACATCATCTGATTCACTGCTCCCAGAGGCTATTTAAAGTCCTTGATAGGACCTCACGAAGCAAACAGTGCATAACCGGACACACCTAGGGTTGGATTATTGAGAAGTTATGTGGGATACTGTAAGATCCCTGCCACACTATTTAGTAGGTTTAAAGAATATACAGTGTATACCAGTGACACTCCAACTTTGTGTTAAACCAGATTTACAACCAAACAATCATGTATCATTTTATTGTCGAATTAGAATTGAATTGAATAGAACTGAATTGTAATTTTGTGTGTTTCTAATTATATTAAGCTCAGTGTTCACGCTTATGCAATACAAAGGAAAAAGACAGAAAATTATAAGCCTGAAAAATATAGCACTTCTCATCATGACAGATTCATTAATCATGGGTGTGATTTTCTCCTTTATCCTTTTTCTCCCGAAAGGGTTTTTTAATGATGAAAGTCATTAATATCCCAGGCACCTGTCATGTGTTATCTGTCTTCAGTTATCTCCCATCTTCTTCCTCGGCCTGGGCCTTTTTCCTATAATAACCATAAGCATTGTAAATAAAAAGCTCTTTTGTAGACAAAGAAGAAGCACATATTTACAGAAACCCTTCATGATTATTTAAATCTCTCTGTGTGGGTTCCTTTTGATTGGCTCTACTAATTGTTCATTCTTTATAAATCACTATATGTATATCTAAAACTTTACTGCTTTACAGGCTTATTATTCAGTTTATCCAATTTTCCAGTAGAAGTACTTGTCTTTAAACATGACTACTTTGGAAATCTTCACATAACACAATATGAAATGAATTTAATTTGGACAGTCTGTGCAATATATCACAAACTGAGAATTTCCAGCCTATATGTAGAAAAGCAGAAGTTTCTACAAATAAAAAAAAACTCACACATTGACATATCTGTGAACAGTGGCTCTGGTACTTAAGGTTAATTTGCTAGTGAGTGACAATTTAGAAATGATGATTCTAGATAAGTGGCCCTTTGCCTAGAAAGAGCAAAGGTCTCTGTCCATGGTGCTGAAGCACAAGTATGATCTTTCTGCAGTAAATTTAGTACAGAGTGCAGTTTTACCTCCTGACCTCCAAAAACACGTTTTTGTTATAAAAAGAGAAGCTGTAAGTTTTGAAATAGAATCAAAATAAAAAAATATATATTTTTGAATTGTTTCTCAATCACACGCAAGGCATATCCAAGAATACCAATAAAATACAGGTAATTATTGCATAGTTTAAAAGCAACCCTGAATATGGTATAATATTTTATTGATGAAGACCAATGTAGCAATTAATTTGGTTTTCATGATCAGACAAATCAGACAAAAACCATTGTGAACACAAGAAACTATTCAACCTGTTTCTTTGTGTGTGTGTGTGTGTGTGTGTGTGTGTGAGAGAGAGAGAGAGAGAGAGAGAGAGAGAGAGAGAGAGAGAGAGAGAGAGAGAGAGAGAGTGTGTGTGTGTGTGTGTTTAGTCTACCATAGAAAGATCTGGGTTCATTAGCTGCCGGAATTCTGTACAGTAAGGGGACCCAAAGGGCACTTGGACACACTGGCAGACATACACAGTGGAGTTCCTTTTTTCTGCAGCCTGGGGATATTTGGGTTTGCTAACTGATTTCAGAGGAGCCTTTAAAAATATTGCTTGGAAAGCTGTGCACCATCTACTGGAAGCTCAGGGACTTTACATACAGTTCATCCATAATTGGATGGTGACTCCGTTTTGGGTTTGTAGTCCAGCACATTGCATTTGACTGTGTAGTTAAAGTCAATTAAAATTTAATGTGTAGCACGCAGTTAGACCAACTGTCCCTGGAGGTGTGGACTCACATCCTGTGAGGTCTGCCAGCCAGTCTCCAACATACGCATCCTGGATAACCAAATCAGGTATGGACTGTTGATTTCGGCTGGTTCTACATCCTCATGAAAGCTTTCTGACTGGCAACTAACAGTTTATTAATCCTCGTGTACATAGACAACTGACTCTAGATGTCACATCTAGAATCAACCCTAGACCGTGTATGCATAAGCTAATGGATTTGCAAATTAAAATCTATGGTTTGTTTACATCCATTTAAAGGTTCCCTTCGATCAGGGCGTGCAGACAGAACACCTACTGACTCCATGTGTGCACCTAAGAAAGATTGTGAGGTTTTTTTTCTACTATGGTGATTTCCCAAAGGACGCGCTTTCCATTTGAACATCCATGAATCCTATAATGATCCACTTCATAAATCTGCACTAATGAATGCCCCGCAGGAATAAACAGGTGCTCTCTCTCCCTGTCTCTCTCTCTCTTTCTCTCTCTCTCTCTCTCTCTCTCTCTCTCACACACACACACACACACACACCCAGACACACACCCCCACACCTCACACACACAAACTCATATACTGCTCCATATCTCCTGCCACTAAGAAGATGACGACTGGCTCCACAAATCACTATTACATGTATTTGTTCTCTTCATAAGCTGCGTAACGGAAATCCTCAAATGTTTGAAGGGTCCTTGTAGTCCATTCAGCTTCTCCCAAATGCTTCCACTTGCACACATGGACCTTTCAAATGCGAATCTTCCTGCCACGGCGCACAGGCCCTAAGCCTGTCAAATTAGCATGGCTAATTACAGGGCTCTGATAAGAAGACTGCATAAATGATTTTAGGAACAAGTCTAAATGATTATCACAATGGGAACCGCTTCCTCTGCTGTTTTAAGACATTCTGTGTCCTTCAGGAGTCAGATGGAGAGATGGCAGGCTCAGTACTTTTGCCTCAATGGGCACGACGTATTTAGGATTTCATGGAGCTGCTAAGGAAAACAGTTCAGTTCACCTACAGCGTTAACATCTCCTGAGGGAGTTATTTTGCTTGGATAAAAAATAAGATGGAGGCAGCCTAGAACTGAGGACTGGGTCACTTTTTCTTTAGCTCTGAGTAGTCCAAGCATGGGTCAAAAAATTAGAAACTGAGTCTGCATACAGATGGTAGGCTGCCTCACACAGACAGAAACAACAGTTCGTACCTAGTCTAGTGCATTGTGTGTATAAGGACACTTATAAGGAACATTTTTGTGTTGTGTTTTTTATGGAATCTATAGATTGCTCCTCAGTGCATCCACTGTTCAGAGCAGGTTCTTGTGGAAGAGTGGAAAAGACTGCAGGCAGTCCTGTAAACAACCTCAGAGATCCTGAGAGCAGGTTACTCGCCATTGGGGATTTAATAAAACCGTGGTCATGGTAGATGTAGGTCAGACAAACTAAGCTTTTCATCCTGCATACACTGACCACACACTGCTCAAAGGGCAGATATTAGGGGGGGTGGGATGGCAGAAGCTGCTAACGCTAGTGGACTCACAGTCTTGTGGGATCCAAGTATCTTGCCCAAGGTTAGCAGATGCCCTCCTGACTCTCGACAAGCCACACAGCTTTCCTGAGGCGAAAAGTCACATTGCTTTTGATGGGTGCAAGGTGCAGTGTGATACTGGATTCGTGGTGGGGCACATCAGATGTTGACCTGCCTTTGTAAGATAAGGGCAGGAGGAATGGTAATTCCCTTCCCTCTGCAGGCAGTTGTTACCATCACAAATATGGCTGGTGGCTAAATAGATGGCTAAGTGTTATCTGGCCTCCCACCAACTTGCTATCATTGTCACCATTGTCACCATTGCTATCACTGAGAGGAGGTTAATGACAATTTTAATTGCTGTCATTGAGATGAGGTTAAAACAGTGAATCAAGGTTAAATCATTGTGTCTGACCAATGGATTCCTGACCTAAGATTTATACGAAATACATATATCTTTGAACATCTATATTTGTACATTAATACATTTGCATATTCACAAGCACTTTGTATATTTGCACGTTTGCATAGTTATATATTTGCATATACATATATGTAATATGGTGGCCATGTCTCATTTACACTGAGCACCACACAAAGATGCAGGAATTACATAATGCAAAGCACATGAGCTGGACAGTCCAAATGGGAGGAGTTACAGTGATGGAACACAACAAATTTACCCGTTAAGACCTCCAGATCTAAACAAGCAAGCAAGTCACGTTAAACCAACCAGATCTCATAATCATAAATAAAATGCAAAAAGCAGCACAGGTAATGGATGTGACAAGGTGGAACATTCCAAAGGAGGGAAAAGGAGATGTTGAGGAAATCATGTCAAGTGCTCCTTCACTGTGATCCAAACAGTAACAGAGACAAAACAGTAACAACAAGTACAGGATACAGAATAATGCAAAAACAGTGCAAACACAGTAGACAGTACTGACTACATAATTACCGTATATATGTCATAGGTGGTAACATGAGAAGAAGAGCTCAATCCTAACAACCCTGATACTGTGCTGCACCCTCAAAAGCTCAAGGTATTTGTTGGAACACCAAGGTGTGAGAAAAAACAGATAATAAACACATAATAAACACACATAACCACCCATCATAAACACATAATAAACACACATAACCACCCATCATAAACACATAATAAACACACATAACCACCCATCAGAAGGGTGAGGTTTGAGGAATTTATATCTAAGGTTGGTTTTTGTGTGTGTGTGTGTGTGTGTATACAAAAGATATCACATACTGTACGTATCTTCATTGACGGTGCTTTGATTTGCCGTTCAATCGTAAATATTCGGCAAAACGCTATGAAAGGAAGGTCAAAATGCACCTTCTCTTTCCTTTCAACCAGTGCATGCTTGCCCTTTACAAAAGGTTTGGACACAAGTCAGGTTGGTTCACTGACTGACAGCAGCTCAAGGGTATCGCTCTCAGGGCATAACGAGAGTCAGTCTCTCTATCGGGATCGGGCAGCGGCCTTAGCGAGTTTGATCGAGCGATTACACACCCTTGACTGGCAGATGAATGGGTTTTCTAATCTGATTAAATGTCTCAGCGAAGGTTCCAGTGAGTCTGCAAAGACATGGTAAAATAAAAGGGGTACAGTTCAAAGGTATGTTAATCAGCTGGCCCATAAACAAACTCATACACACAGACACGTGCACACACACACACAAACACACATACATATGTACATGCGTGCAATAATATTCATTTCCAAATAATGTTTCTAAAACCTCTACAGTATATCCCTAACACAACCACCACTATTTAAACAACATTTCTCATCGTTCTACTGTTTAAGGCT
Source organism: Tenebrosternarchus preto (assembly GCA_025802075.1). NCBI lineage: Eukaryota > Metazoa > Chordata > Actinopteri > Gymnotiformes > Apteronotidae > Tenebrosternarchus > Tenebrosternarchus preto. Next base: position 20,199,821 of record JAOYMR010000017.1, on the reverse strand, counting down.
ATAAAAACTCATTGCAGTATTAGGAATTATTCATATTTTTGTGATATTTTATTTAAAAAAGGAGGAAAGAAATCCATTGATATTGCACTGCATGTTCATTTCTTCAGTGACTGATCCATAGTCTCGATCCTATTTCTTCTTTGTGCAGGTTAAGGCTGAAACACAATGATGACTAGAGGTGGTTTGACTAGAAAGAAACATGAGCAAACGCTTCAAAACATCACCGCGTCTACAGGCACCACGCTGATTAAAGAGCTTCAGTTTCAAGACAGCCGGGAGCTCGGACTCTTCAAGGTGACTGTGCTGGTCAGCGGAGACTGATCCAGACCCTCACAGCGCTGGCTTATTATTGCACAGGACAGCTGGCAGTGTGCCAAGCCAGAACTGCAGACTCCTCCCCCCCGTTCCTCTGGCTTTGTGCCAGGGCTGGCTGGACTGGAGACCTGAAGCACATGCGCTGACCTCCTTGAGTGTCTGTGTAACTCATTCTCTCTCTCTCTCTCTCTCTCTCTCTCTCTCTCTCCCATCCCCCCCTCCCTTCTCAGGTAGTGTTAGCAAGGGTTTACAATGTATGTGAGGTGTTATCTCTGACAGTGGGAGAGATGGTGACAGTGTCCAATCCTAGAAGCTAGACAGAGAGAGAAAGTGAGAGAGAGAGAGAGAGAGAGTGAGAGTGAGAGCGAAAGAGCAAGAGCACTAATCACTCAGCACACTGGCTGACATTGTGTTTAAATACAACCTAAGGGAGTCTGATGAGTGAATGAACCGTATTAATCATGACTGTTGTTGTTACTGAACTAAACAAACAATAATGCTGTATTTGCCAAATGACAACGGCCACAATCCAACGACTTCAGAAGCTCAGGCCATACAAGAATACCACACAGTCAAGTCATTTTCACAGGCATGTTAGTCAGCTGTAATCATTAAAGTTAAAGATGAAACGGAGCCAACACTAAGTGATTCTCACATTGGTTCACAATCATATTCGTGTTATTTATGAACCAATGTAGATGACAGGAATTTGACTGGTTATCAACATGGAATGTAGCCAGTTTTATTCCACTTTTTTTTTGCAAAATGTGAATTGTGTTTGTATCTTGATTCTGACTGGCTGGTTTACCAACCAGAGGATGCTGCTGGTTCTCAGACATGGATATTTGTAAATCTCCTACCATACTGGGAACCCTATTTACCACTTAACTTTTCCTAGAATTGGGCATATAAAAGTTCTGACTTGATTACATGATTTGTTTGCATTGTTTATTGCACTGCCTAAACATCAGTGTTGTGGTTCCCCAGTAGCTGATACCCTCCTAAAGAAGATTCAGAAGAGTCATTTCATGTGTTATCTTAGACATGGTCAGTTTACTATGCTTTGCATGCAGTACCAGCTAACTTTAGTAATGTGAGGTGTGGAACAATGATACTGAGTTTATCAGCCCATAGAGCACAAGTGGAAACATGAACATTTGCATTTTGAGAGAGTGCCAAATTGCAAAAAGCAATACAATTGCACAGACCATTCAATTCACTCAGTAGATTCAGGATATGCAGTTATGACACTGCCCTTATTTTACCATTCATATAATTTTGCACTTGGACACTTCACAACTAAAGCTGTGAGGAGATGAGCAAAGAGACTCTTAATGATGAATAATCTGGCATTCTCTAAGAGGACATGCAGGCTGGTTTTACATGCCTAAATTCTTTGCAAGCATCCGTTTGCAGGTGGGAACCCTCGGTCTGGCCTGTGCACAAGACCACTGTGAAACCGCAGGTTGCTCAGAGAGGTGTTGCTTACTAGATAATGAGAGACAATAAATGGCAGAATTCCACAACATATGGAAAGACTCTTAGTCTGAGAGGCCTTCAAAACCCACTCTCCCTTTTTTCTGCCATATGGTATCACTAATTGCCATGTTTTTCTTTCTCTCTTCCTGTTCCTTATTTTCTAACAGCCTGCCACTGTTTGGATGTGAAGTACAGAAAAACTAGAGGACATTGAGCCTTTGCGTTCATGGCTATTACTGCAGTGACAGAAGAACTTGTGCAGAATACAAATCATTTCAGAAATTTGGGGGTTTCTTTTGACAAACGCAAATGAAATCGCACATTAAAACAATCACGAGAGGCTTATCTGACAGTATAAGCTCTAATGGACAGTAAATTCTGTCTAGGAGATTTTTCAGACAAATGTCATAAGTCGTAACTGTAGGGGTTGCATGTGGGAGCAAATAATGTGAACAAAGAAGGCTTTCATTTCTCAAACAAGACCAGAGAAATGCTGACAGAATGAACAGAAATGTACGAGGCAGCAAGGAAGTCTGTGTTTGTATGTGTGTGTGTGTTTGCGCGTGTGTGTGTACACGTGAGTGTGGGTGGATACAGGCACATGAGAGGCAGGTATACAGTAGTCAGTGTTTTTTTCAGTGTTTAAGCTGAACATGTGAGTGTGTCTGGAAGCGAATGAATGTGCCTGGTGATCAGTAACTCCAGCAGCCAGGTCACAATAAACTCCTGCCCTGTTCACACACAGAGAAATGCTAATCTACTCTGATCGAAGGATGGGAAGATATAAGACTTCTTTAGAGATCAATACTCTCCATTCAGGACAGGACAAATTACAACTGCTGATTTTTTTTATTGTTTTGTGGCTTACAAATTAGCTTATAAAGAGAATCTTTATGAATAACATAACAATATAATTCAATATGGAAATAAAAATAGAATTCAAGATGCCAACATTTTCTTTGTCTTCTTTTTCTTGACTAATTATTGTTTGAGTGAGGGACTGTAGCCACGGATTTGTTTCCCATTTATGAGTAAGACATACACAAACACACACACACACACACACACACACACACACAAACACAAACACACACAGTGCCACCCTGGGCATATTAGAGAACACACTTTCATGAGACTCTATCCGTTACCTCAGTCCCCACATATTGTTTCTAAGGCAACAGAAGCTCACACCTCATGGTAATAACATTCCTGCTATACACAACAGTTTCACAAAGAAACTCTAATCTGGGGTGGAAAGATTAAAATCTACAAAACTAGCTATTCTATTAGCATCATTAGTGCATTTGCATTTCTTTTGCTATTTTAACCTAGCATCTGATAGCTATGCAAACGAAGCAGTTTATTTAAACTGGAAACAGTTGATAAAATATAAAACCTTTGTATGAGGATTGAAGTTTTATTTTCATTTCGATATTGTACAATTCAAAAATCCTGAATTCCCACCAAGGCTATGCAGTCTGGACCAGTATTTATTTCAGTTCTGATGCTGCAGGGATAAAATGTACCTACATTTGTGAAACAAAGAGTATAATAGAAATGCTTCATTTCAAGAAAAAGTGATGATTATTAAAAATTCAGCAGATGAAAATGTGCTAACTATAGTTCATACAATGATGATAATCACTGTCACATTGTTAAAGAGACAAATGAGAGTTCATATTTGGTATAATTACAGAGACTTCAGAGGCAGACCTCCTATTCTATTCTAAGAGAACTGGTGGAGAGGGAGGCACAGATACGGCAGTGTGCAAATGCTGTGCACCATTTCATACACACTGTTACTGTTCCTGTGAACACCTGAGAGTAGTTTTAAAAATGAGCATTTTAGCAGTGGTTTCTGTTTAGAAGAGGCAATGTACATGTTCACACATTCAGCTCTTCAGTAGATTAATCACATCTCTCTCTCTCGTTCTCTCTCTCTCTCTCTCTCTCTCTCTCTCTCTCTCTCTCTCTCTCTCTGAACTCAGTGTACTTGTTCCTCTCCTCGCATCACTCTGATGTCACATCACCAGTTTAACTGTTTATGGTCAGTCTCTTATCTAGCGTGTCCTTTCTGTTCTGTTATTTAATTGCATCTTCCAGCTAAATGACAGAATACAAGCTGATAAGTGTGAAATGGGACCCTAGCACCATCTGTCTTAAAATAACAAATATATTTGACCTTGTAACCTGTCAGTATAAGCTGAGTGACAGTCATTAAAACCCAAGGTGAACACACGTGCATACCTACACACACACACGCATGCACACACACACACACAGAATGACTGACAGAAGAATTCTGTGGCTGCAGCATTAACCTGAAGGTCAGTACTGTAACCACTAAAACCCACAATAAACCCCAATAAACCCATAACTAATACAACCCTTCTACATCCACAGTTACTACAGTTCAGACTGTAAATGTTCTTATGCTTTATTCAACCAGCTTTGTCACTAATTCCATATACTAACCGACCGAACCATTGCTTTACAATCAGTCCTAAGTTTACAAGACATCTAAAAGTCCCACAAACTCCAAGCCTCCACCCTCCTAAGGTTGCCATGGTGCAGCTAATGCAAGCTTCTGCTGTGTCATCCTACAGCCCAGCAGTGGGGTCACCTTAACGGGAAGCATGCCTGAGCACCTACCCTGCAGCCTCTGCATCTCATTGGCAATCTCCCTGGCTGAGCGTCCGTAGTGCCTGGCCGACGCCATGCCACTGGTCCAGAGTCAGCTCCCTCCCTGAGCGAAGGCAGTCACTCCGCCTTTGGCAGGGATTTAATCCACAGCACTGAGATCAGCTGAAAAGGGCATCTGCAAGGATGCCACCAGGATCGGCTGGTCTGCAGAACACTTGAGCGTTTTCGTTTTTCGTAGGCAAGTTAGACTTATGGTTTCTGCAGACAGCAGCTTCTCCACACACATCCTCTCCTTTGCTCTGTCTATCTCCCTCTCTCTCACACATACACACACCCAGTTCTGTAAGCTCAAGCACTAGCAGTCACTGCCACCTGGTGTCCAATCAGAGAACAGCTCTTGAAATTCATCATATATGCCTTCTGGCCAATCATGAGGCTGGAGTTATGTTCAGTGTCTATATGCAAGAATGTTTGATCTGCTATCTGCTGAATGTTTCTGGACATACATATACAAAAAGACAACTAAAATAAAAGATAACGCATATGAACATGTCTCTGTAGGATGTCATATCAGAGAGTCTCGACATGTCAGAGAACCTCAACACAGAAAAAGTACACAAATGACAAACCAGATAGAACCAGATTTCCTCAGCTGCTTTTTTCAAATGCAAAAATTAAACAAAATCACCCAGATATAATGGCATCAAGCCAGCAAAAGGTGAAGGCAGGAATGCTCTTCATAAAAAGCTTTAACAAAATGTACTGCCGCTACGAAGCTCCGCTCAAACATCTGTATCTTGCTGACACAAGCGAAGAGAGGAGGGAGGGAGAGAGCGGTGTGGGGCCAAGCGCTCCGCTGGTGCCTCTGCCACTGTACGAATCCTGGTCTGCTGACTGAGCCACTTATGATTGGCAATGTGACCTCCAACACGGAGGTGCACTGTGGACCCTGTGGCGCAGGAGGGAAGAGGGAGGCGAGCAGGAGAAAGGGGGAAACAGTGATAGGGTAAGAAATAAACCCCACGTGGGGTGGGGCTGAATCTTATCTGCACACACCCAGGGCTTTGCTATCATTAAGGCCAAAATCTTTTGAAAGCACCTTTATCATAATTCTGAAAAGCTCATTAGGCAGCCGGAAGTGCTGTCCCATGGAGACCCAACACCTTCACTCACACCACACTGTCCCACAGAGACCCAACACCTTCACTCACACTGCACTGTCCCATGGAGACCCAACACCTTCACTCACACCGCGCTGTCCCACGGAGACCCAACACCTTCACTCACACCACACTGTCCCACGGAGACCCCTGGACCTTCACTCACATGCGCATCTAATATTAAAATCATAATTATAGCTGTTAACATAGAAGATACTAATTATAAAGGGGCTCATATATTAACATATGCAACTGTATAAGATGTCACAACCGTAAAAAAAAAACAAGGTTGTACAATTTAATAATAATATTAATAATCTTTATTTGTATAGCACATTTCATACATCCAGTGCAGCTCAAACTGCTTCTTACATATTATGTAAAATTAAAAAAATAATAATAAAATAAAAATAACATGAGCAATTAGAATATGGTAAAATAATATTAAAAATATATAATCAAAAATAGTAAAAAAAAAAAAAACATCATAGCAATCATAAAATGCATTTTTAAAATGGGACCATAAAAAATAAAGTTTAAAAAATGTTTTAAGCTGCTTGCTAAAATTCTATTCAGATGCCGCCTGACTAAACGGAGGTGATAAATGGCCTGCTGCCCCAGCATTGGTTGGCGTTTCATTGAGCAGATGTGCATGGTTGTGCATTCGGCCTGCTACTAATCTATGTAACGCTTTCAGAAAGAACAGCAGTGCCCTGAAATGTGTCCTCATTGAAAGGCATGAAGCTAGTGCGATAAACGTACACTATGAATTAACAGGACTGAATATGTAATTTGATATAAGCAACAAACTTATGATCACACTTCGTCTACACAGACATTTAGCATACGTGTCTGCAGGGGCACTTGGAGAACTAGGTAACTGCAGCGCTGCATCGGCCCATTTCCGTGTTTAAAAAGCTCAGCATGTCCCTCTGCAGAGACGTAAAGGCAATGCAGTGTTAATGTGACTGCAGCACAGGCTGACCTGGGCTGCACCTCACTGCGGAGACTGTTGGCTGTCGCGTTAAAGAGTTTATGGTGCCATCTACTGTTCAAAAGCGGCAAAACAAGTCTCGCCAGGTAACGAAATTAAATGACATTAAATTACAAAAAAAATTACCGTCATTATATAGAATTATTATATACATTATATACATTATATTGATTTTGCATTTACCTTATCAGTATCTGCCCTTCTGGTATGGCAGAAATTGTTATGAAATAAATTATCTGGACAGAAACCTACCTCTTGATTTAAAGTAACCTGCATTTGAAAAACAGACCCTCAGAATACCCTTCCTCTATAATACTGAAAAAGCATATAATGAAAAATACCCTTGTATTAAATATCCTTATATTACATTATAAGAACACTTCAGTAGAATACATTTTGATCATACATACATACAGGTTACATACAGGTTTCTTTGTGTCCAACCTATACAGCTAATCTTCTGTGATTATACAAAATTAGAACTTGTTTCCCCTGCTTTATATCTGCGATAAATTAATGGTTTGATAAACTGCAAAGCAGTCCAGATGCTGCCACCTACAGGCAATAATGAAATAAAACACAAAAAGGGCAAACAGCGAGCAAACATTGCTAATTACAGTATAACTGAGGAGGTTTATTGTTTTCCTCACAAATTTCACAATACAAACGTTACGACCACAAACCGAATGCCGAACTTTTTCCTGTTGTTCAGCAACTGGGTGGGCTATGTCTCACATCTCAATGTCCATATGTCTGTGTTTGTATGATTGAGCTGATACGATTATTAGACGTAGTGAAGTCTGTGAAAGAGCCGCTGCTACAGCCTGACCCCTCCACTCCATCACCACGGTTACAACAATAGGAGGAAACAGCAGTAGGGCCGCATCCCTCCCCACTCGGAGCAGACGGCCCTGGCCAAACCGCCAAGCTGCTCCCTGCACTTCTGCACTTAGTCACCTACAGTAAAAGCCTCAGGGATTGGCTGAGGACGAAGTGTACTCTGAAAGGGCAAGCAGAGATTTGGGACACGGTCTTCCCAGGTTTTCATCACTGGTGGTGGCAGTGACATGGGTTGTGTTTGGCCCCGCTGGTGGTGGAAACCTCAGGCTCAGCTGGAACCTTCAGCGGAGAAAGTGAGCTCTGAGAGAGGCTGGGAAGAGTGAAGGCCTGAAATGTTAGAATATTGATCTGAACTTTTTTTTTTTTAAGATAAAGGCTTTGCTCACAGAAAGTCCTTGGTTTAATGCTCAGCTAGACTGCAGATTTATCTACAAAAATGTCTGATGGTTCTATAATGGTTCAGGCTGTGGTTAAATATGGAAAACAGATTGAAAATTGCACAATATTCCGCAATGTTCATGTTTAATGCTTTTCATTTTAGTTTTTTTTATATACAGGCAGTATATTTCAGATTTTGTATTTCACTAAAATATTTTATGGTTATTAAAATGAATAGGATGCTTGACAAACTGCGATAAGTACAGCCTTGCCTATCCAAAACAACGCAGTCTGAGTACGCATATTTTCCTACATGTGCTCACCTTTTGCATGGAAACATGCAATTTTGTGTCTTTAATTTTGTGGCAAAATAGTAAAGCATAGTATACATCACTGTTAGTGAAGATGGAGGAGAGAGAACAAGAGAGAGAGAGAGAGAGAGAGAGAGAGAGAAAGAGAGAGAGAGAGAGAGAGAGAGTGAGAGAGAGAGAGTGAGAGAGCATGAGACAGAGGGACACAGAGAGAGAGAGAAAGAGAGAGAGAGAGATACAGAGAGCAAGAAAAAGCAAAGTAAAAATCATAAGAGTACGACTCTGTCTCTCCATGATTAAACCACAGAGTAGGAGGATAAGGGAGGAAGTAATTATTCTGAGCCCCTCTCTCAACCAGGGAAAGCCCTCACATTGTGCCCCCCTTCCACCCCAACCACACAGGAACACTGGGCCGAGCAGATAAGGACAACCCGCTACTAATTTTGCACAGGAAAAGGAGGAAATGTGACAGTGGCGTTTTCCTCTCAGGCAAACACAGCTAGGCTGGCCTTGGAGGGGATCCTGTGTGCCTCTGGGTTTGCTAAGAGAGAGACAAAGACACAGGGAGAGAGGGAGAGAGAGAGAGAGAGAGAGAGAGAGAGAGAGAGAGAGAGAGAGAGAGAGAGAGAGAGAGAGAGA
>JAOYMR010000017.1:20176970-20187807 GCA_025802075.1 Tenebrosternarchus preto | reverse complement strand
GTGAGAGAGAGAGATAGAGAGAGAGAGAGAGAGAGAGAGAGAGAGAGAGAGAGAGAGAGAGAGAGAGAGAGAGAGAGCAAGACTGCATATTAACTTCGGTTGCTGTTATGATAGGACTAGTGCTGTAACTTGGACATGCTACTATTATGAATGAAAATACCAACAATTTGGTGAGTTGAATGAGTGTTCATGACCTACTACAGTTTTGTGGAGTCATTTCTATCAAACCTTTTCCATTCAGTAGGCTGTGTGTTGATGGTATATAATAAACTGTCTGAGAAAGTTTTGTATTATTATTTGTGGGTTTTTTTTTTTTACCTGATTTTAAGGTTACTTTAGTTTATTTTAATTTATTTATCGCAGTAATAGACACACAACCAAACATTGTATAAAATCAATGTAAAATGATTTTGTATTACTCACGAAACAGAACTGTAAATGTAACACCATGCTGTACACACAAACTCAACAGCACTGCGCTGTGATCTTTAAAGCTACCAGATTTCCCCCAAGAAAGAAATTCTTTCACTGGGCTGAAATGTCTTATACCTGTACAATCTCAAAATCACACACACACACACACGCACGCACACACTGAATATTGAATTGGCTTCAGATTTTTCATACTCAGATCAAGGAAATCACAAAAGGAAAATGTAAAATTACAGAACAATATGTTAAACGTACTAATAAACTTGACCGCTTCGGTCAAGTTCATCATTATTAGTCTGCGACAACATTACGGTAAACCGAGTCTAGTTTTTTACGGTAATGACGTCGCTGCGGTCAGCCCAGGCAGTTCTTGTTTACTTGTGCTTCTTGACTTTAGCTAGTCTGCAAGGGAAAGTCTGACAGTGAAAGGACATGCCTGTTGCCTGGTTTAGGTCGAGGTTCGGCAAACGGGGAATTTCCCTTTTTTTATAAAAAAAAAAATATTCCTAGTATAGATAATTCCATATAACAAGGTAAATAATCATAATATAACGTACGGTGGTATTCAGTGTTGGGTGTAAAATTTGTATTGAATTAGCTAGGTAGTTAGCTAGAGTTAATTATCACTGACACCAGGTAATTTTGGGTGTTAACAAAAAAATATTATGTTAACGTTATCGATTATCAGTACATTTTTCTTACTCCAGGAAACGAACAGTAGCGACACATCCAACTTGCTGTTTATCTCCAGCATTAGGATAGCTAACCTAGCTAGCTAGTTAGCAAAACCCTTATCTTCTAGTTGCCAGCTAGCCTACATCTCCTGTGACATTTAAAGCCACGCTGTGATCTTTCTAGTTATTGTTTACATCGTGTGACTGTTGTGTGTATGTATAGCTAGCTTTGTTATTCATATCCAGAGCTCAAGATAAATTCGTTTCTAATTCAGATATTTAATTTACGAACAGTAACAATGGTCACGTTGAATTCTTTCTAAACACAGTGTTTGTTTAAATTGAATATGTAATCAGCAAAGTGTTGGAGAGCCTTGGCTTTGCCTAACTCAACTGAAGCGTGCTCGCTAGCTGGGTTGTCTTGTGCTAACATCTCTGAGTCGATCTGCAGATGTCTACTGCCTTGCGCTTGGTGTTTTGGCGAAAGCTGAGCTCTGCTGGTCCAGGCGTGAAGAAAGTAATCCCGTGGAAAGATTTTCGTAGGTTTTTGTCTTATTTTCTTGTGGTTCATTAATGACTGCCTAACTGGTATGTAATGTACAAACCATACACTTTGTTTTTACTCACAGTAAATTGGCCTTTTTGTCTCTTTCTTACATGCAGGGAAAATCGCTAAAGTAACTGGTGCTATTATTCTAGGGTAGGTGAAATATCTCAGCATTTTATATTGAAATGTGTGAATCAAATGGCTAAAATGATAGCTGTGCTCTTCCTCCAACAATTATTTTTGCTTAACTAATTTTCTATCACATTGCTTTCATTTATAAAATGTCTGGATTTTTTGGTGAGGCAACATTTTGTTTTGGCAACATTCATTGTTCGATGTTTTCTAAGATGTTAATGCTTGTGTTCACACAGTGGTTGTGTCTTCATCACCTATGAGGTCATCACATTGAGCCAGGCCGTTACCATCGACACAAAGGCCATTCTCCAGGAGAAGCAGAAGTCCTATATCTACCTGACCCCCATCACTAAGAAAGAGCAAGAGCTCCTTGGCACTAGTGGGTTCACATTTTTATAACTTCAAATGGTCAGTGATAATTAGTGTCCTACAAGATGAACAAGCTTCAAGCTTTGTCATTATTTAACTTCTTTATGTATTTAAAACTGTATAGCACAAATGCACTCTAGAAAACACTCTAAAAACTGGTGTCCCCGGATGCAAAGATGTAAACTAATTATACAAGGATCTGATATTTTCTTGCTCTCAGTTGATCTTGTTGAATTGTTGACTATAAATCACTGAATAAGTCTTTGAATACGTTTCAGATCTCACTTACAAAATCAGGAAGGAGCTTCATAAAGCAGCGAGAAGATTTATTGAAATTTCCTCCTGGATTCTCCATCAACCACTGGATGGTGAGAAAATGTTGGCCGTAGATGTCTATATAAAAACCCATAAAAAATGTAGGGATGTGTTGGCATGTGTGTCTATGTATTTTACTACTCTGTGCTCTGAATAGCCCCAGTATATTGATCAGATGTATTTGCTCTATGAGACATTTACAACAGACTTTAGGAAGATTATTTTGGCTTAGGAAGCTCCTGGGCAAGATGAACTAGTTTTGCAGAAATGCTTTAGTCTTATACTGTGGTGTGTCTTTGTTCTATATGCTAGAATATAGTTGCTCTTAGTTGCCCTGTGTGTTACTGGGATCTGGTTTGGGATTTCTCATATCACAGGAGCATCAGTGGAAGGATGTTTCAGATAGCTGCTACCCTAGACCTTATTAAAAATGTAAGGCCATGAATGTAGAATCTTCTGTTGCTCTTACATTGGTAGGCTCTTTTGATGTTTTTATAGCAAGGTTATTAAACAAAAACCAGTGAGAAATGGTCATAAATGGTATTAGTTATCATTGTATGCACATGCGTGTGTGTGTGTGTGCGTGCATGCGTGTGCTAGAGCATCTCAGCCGTTTGGATGCAGACCCTCATGCGTGTGCCCTCTGGGTGCTGCTGAAGAGGACCCACTCCAGCAATCGGGCGGAGCGGCTGCAGGCAGTGCAGGACCTGGCCCACGCTGACCACTGGCAGGGTGAGGGAGAAGCCCCATCACCAAACTTCCAACTTCTTCCTGATTCTCTGTGCTGCCTTCAGATTTACTGAGTTTGACATTTTTAGAGAGTTCCATGAGAGTTTCATGCGTTTAAGAGAAGTTCAAACCACACATCAGGAAATACTCAAAATACTGCACTAAATCCGTTTTCAGATTGCGTGACTGTCTGGTCTGTTTTAGGTACTTATCCGAGTATACAGATTCATCTGACTGTTGATGTGTTCATCACAGATGTGTTCCAGATGATCACTGTGTCAGTGAAGGTGTTTGCTGATGGCCTGCTGGTCTGTCTGTCACAGATTACCAGTATCGAACAGCAGCACAATCTATAGACCAGCGCACAGTTATAGGCCTGGCCCGCACTCCTCAGGTGGACCTCCGCTTCTTCCTGCCACCTCCAGCGTTGCCAAAGCTAGAGGATGTGGGTATCTATTAGCGTTCTCTGGCATGCTATCGGATTCTTCCATGCTGGGAAACCTCAGCCAGCACAGCATGTGTTCATTCTGATGGTGTTTTTATGCTGTTAGGAGTTTCAGATAGAGGATGGTCTGAGACAGCTGCTTGCCTCCCTGCCCCAGTCAGAGGTGGATCAGTGTGTGCAGTACTTCACATCACTAGCTCTGAGAGAGAGCAGCCAATCCTTAGCCTCTCAAAGGGTACACAACACTCACTCACTCACACACACACACACACACTTTTGGGCATAGTCATAGTAATGAAGCTGTCATGCAAAAAGGTTCCCTAGAGATCCAGAACTTGGATGGCCTCATAAAGCCTCTCATCTAGTGGTGTATCTTTGTGTATTCATTTTGGTTGTAGGGAGGTCTGTGGTGCTTTGGGGGCAATGGGCTTCCCTATGCCCAGAGCCTCACCTCCACCCCCTCTGAGAAGGTGGAGTCTTTTTGCCTGCAAGCTCTGGTGCAGCACTCAAAGGTGAATACAACTCATTAATGCTGTAACAGCCACACTGTATTGTGCTTTTGCTACAACTTTCATTAAGTCCCGTGTCGTGGTTCATTTCTCATGTGTTTTAACGGCAATCAGGTTCCAAGCCATTGCGATCACATAGTGGCGAATGGAGGACTGCAGCTTTTACAAAGTGTCTACCAGCTTCGCCAGGATTCTCAGAAGATCCAGCGGAACATTGTGCGCATCATCGGGAACCTGGCTCTGCATGAAAGCTTGCACACGGCCATAGTGCAGTCAGGTTTGCACAGGTTTTTATATCCCACGAGACAAATGGGACGGTTCTGGATTCGTTTGTTTATCCACTAGAAAACACGTCAGTCGTCCTCTGTCCTGCCAGTGTCATATACTTTGTGGTTAATCCTAAAGGATTTTATGTTCTTCCTTTGGTTTGAGATTTTCTAGTCTAGTTGATCCAAGGTGGTTGTGATGTATTTATGCTGTAGGCTGGGTGTTGGTCCTGGCTGAGATGGTGCAGTCTCCACACATCATGCAGGCGTCCCACGCTGCCCGTGCTTTAGCCAACCTGGACAGAGATGCAGAGGTGCAGAAGTACCAGGATGGGGTCTACGTTTTACATCCACACTGCCGCACTAGGTAAATGATTGGATCTGGTGTTTCACAATCCAGTTCTCATGGACTCCCTGCATCTCTGCTCAAACCCAACACATGTGCGCTAGGTATTCAGTGCACTTGATTATTGGGTTTGGGTGCTAGGGTAGAGAAAAACTGTGGACTGTCTTGGGTCCGCAGTGACTGGATTGGGAAATGCTGGTATGTCCTAACTTCGTTTTCAAAAAGTGTGCAGTCTAGACTGGCTATAGCCGATAGTGAAAACCTTTGGTAAATGACTCCGGGTCAGCTTTTAGCTTACTTTGTCCATCCTCTTCAGTTGAGCTTTGTAACTCAGCCAGCCAATCAAAGTGGATGTTTTCTTGGTCCCTCCTCTTCTGTTGATCTGTGTAACTCAGCCAGCCAATCAAGGCGGATGTTCTCTTTGTCCACGGCCTTCTGGGGGCTGCCTTTAAGACGTGGCGACAGAAGGACTGTGATTCAGTAGAGGATGAAAAATCTGCAGGAATGCAAGAAGACTACACAGAGTGCTGGCCTAAGGTAGGGGAAAAGAAAGAGGCCGATTTATGGGTGCATTCACACAGCAGAATGTTATTTTCTGAACTCCTTTGCTTTGATTTGTTCTTGTTATCTTTAATTCAACGGGACATGCAGTCATGGTTGGCTGAAGACTATCCCAACCTCAGGATCCTGGCAGTAGAGTATGACACCCATCTCAGTGACTGGAGGGCCAAGTGCCCTGCTGAAAACCAAAGGTAAAAAAAAAAAGAAAAATGCATTTTAGAATCACAGAGCAAAATTTTTTGCAGACCTTAAAAAAGAAGGTCCTAAAATCAGATTAGTCCAATCTTCAGATGTGTGCATCTTTCAGGAAGTCCTTGGCATACCGCAGTAGGGAGCTTCTCAAAAAGCTGAAGGCTGCTGGAGTTGGGGAGAGACCCGTGATCTGGGTGGCACACAGTATGGGAGGTTAGTTCTCATAGGCTGAAAGTGTATTCATCACTCATGTTAATGGCTGGAGGGACTTTTGCCTTACAGATCTTGTTTGTAACTCTTAATAGGTTTGCTGGTGAAAAAGATGCTTTTAGATGCCTTAGGTGATCCTGACCTGAATCCCTTGGTCAATAACACTAAGGGTGTATTATTCTACAGTGTGCCCCACCATGGCACTTTCATGGCAGGGTACTCGGTAAACGTGCGGTATCTCCTGTTTCCTTCCATAGAAGTGAAAGAGCTCTGCAGAGGTGTGTGATATAGTCTTCTTTTCTCCCTCTAAACATCACAGTTCTCACTTTTTTGTTTTGTTAAACATTTCACAAATGTCACCTTTCCAACTCTGCAGATTCGCCAGCCTTACGCGACTTGAATGAGAATTTTCTCAACATTGCAAAGGACAAGGAGTTCAAGGTGCTGAGCTTTGCAGAAACTCTACCCACGTCCATTGGGCCAATGATAAAAATATTTGTTGTTCCTCCCCAGTCAGCAGGTAGGTCGTGGCAACACAGAAAAAAAAAGAAAAAAAAGAATGAAATATAAATATAAAGTACTACAGATGATCAGCATTTAGATATGGATTCACTGTGGTTCTGAAGGTGTGTTATTAATGAAATATTTTCTTTAGACTGAACCTGTATCCCAAAAACCCTTCTCTACATGTTTACTCACTGCACCAAAACATCACTTCCCTCAGATCTGGGTACCGGAGACCTAATTGAAGTTGCCGTTGATCATCTCAACATTTGTAAACCTGAGAAGAGGGATGCTTTTCTCTACCAGCGTAGTCTACAGTTTATTCAAGATGCTCTAGGACCACACATAAGCCACTGAGTCTTCCTGCAGGTGTTCAGTGTCCGAAATCTTTAGTGGACACTTTACCATGTCAGAATCTTAAGCATTTGTATTTGCAGAGAAGTAAACCGGACGTTTTAAGGAAGTACATTTGAAAGTGCACATATGAACATATGAAAACTATTTTTGTAAGAATCAGTGAGTCTGAGTTTTTTCACTGACCCATAACATACCATTTTAGAACATGCTAGCTGATTAAACTAAGCTGAATATTGAAACTTAATTTTAGAGATGATGGTCTAACTTTTCTCTGTGCACTGCTTTGGAATGTATTCTTTTGTGAGCAGATACTATACGTCCACTTAGACACTGCAAATTAGCACACGATACTAATCATTTAATTTGATTTTATTTGTGACTATGTTCTCTTATTATTCTTATTTATTTGTATTAATTTTTTAACACACTAGAACTGATGGTACCAGACTTAAGGATTGCCTCATTTGAGCAATTCTGCAGAATTGTTGGGACCCTAACCTCAAATGTACAGCCTGAAATAGATTTGATTTCACAAATGTGTGGGTAAATTAGTATTAGTTCTGTAATTTAAGGCCATAATTTCTTGCATTTCTCTTTTAAATACTTGCCAAAAAGCATTGCAACCATTGTTAAATACGGCAAATTAAATGGCGGTTTCTTATGTTTGGATTAAATTGTTTTCCCGAATTGTCAAATTGCAAAATGATGCATTGTGCCATTGGAAAAAATGGTTATAATGGATTCTGAGCCATAGACTGTTCTGGACACACTCCACTACGGTAGATGGCGCTATGCTGCAGCAAAAATGCTCATACGCTTACGAATTTGACAAGCAACAAAAGGGGCAAACGACGTAGGTAAGTGCATGTTTCTATTCTTAATAATAAAATATATATATATATATATGTATATATAGACAGTTTGTCAAATTGTTAAACACCATGTTCTTGTTAGTTGAGATGCGATGCTCAATATTTAGCTAAATTCTGATTCCTAACTTGTAAAAAAAAAAAAAAAAAGCTAGCTTTCTGCCGAACTAGATTGTGTGTGCGATTGGAATACTTTGTCTTTTAACAGCTAAACGGTGTTTTTATTGTTCTCCATGTAGATTAATAACTGTATCCGGACGTTTGAGACGCGTACTATCATTTTCCAACGATGGTGAATGTGTTAAAAGGAGTTCTTGTGGAATGGTAAGACACTAAGTTTTCACCCAGCTAGCTAGCGAATTGTGACCATTTGTTTTGTTCTTGGTTCTCTACTCGCACGTACTTTTACACTCAAAATTAACGCCTTTGTTTACAATTACAGCGATCCTGCCATGAAGCAGTTCCTGTTGTATCTGGATGAGACGTCAGCGTTGGGGAAAAAGTTTATTATCCAGGACCTGGATGATACACACGTCTTTATTTTGGCGGAAGTTGTGCAGATACTACAGGAGAAAGTTGGGGAACTTATGGACCAAAACTCGTTTCCTATCACCCAGAAATAAACTCTGAAGTGCCGATTTCTACAATAACAAACACCAGAGAGACAACAAAGCCTACAAATAAAAACGAAGTGCTTTTTACTTCAGCTTCAGTATTCTGACTACGATGGACATCTGTTTCCGGAACCTTTCTAAGGCCAAACAACGCCTGTAAATGTCAAATAAGTGCAATATTTGTTCTGTTTTGCAGATGAAAAACGGCAGTAGTATCTTATAGAAGAGTATTTTTATGAATAAATGTGAAAGATAAATGACAAATCACAACTGTTATTGTAAAAGGAAAAAAAAACCTAGCATAAATGTGTGCCTGCGAAGTGCTTCTTGCTATTGAATATTTAATCTCATTTTAAACCCAGTAGTAAAACGTTCTCAGGCTACAGTACTTTAGCATTTGTTAGCTGGCTAGGATGTGGTCATTTTCCTTCCTCGGGCTTCTACACAGACCTGCGATCAAAGCATGAAAATGAAAAATCTAATGAAGGGTTTGTTGTGTGAAATGTGTTGAACTCTTGTAGACCATGGATGCTTTGTTGAAATGGCGTCATAACTGGATACAGTTCAGAACAATGTAGATTTTACATTTGAGGACGACGTCATTCTAGTTCTACTCAAATTTTAAATAAAATGAACACAACTAATTTTCGTTAGTTCGGTTATATGCCTTTGACATCAGTTAGAAATAATTTGCATACAAAAGACTAACTGAAAATCAGTTGACTTTATCTAATATGCCTATGTTGTGCAAAAGGTGCGCTTTAGCTGTACAATTCTAAATGCACAGAAATAGACCAGGAATAGGAATGTGATGGAGAGAAAAATACAAGATACGGTGCAAGCCTTTTAAATTAGGTGTATCTTAACGCCACAGTTTGTAGTGGTCTATAGGCCCTCTCAGCATAGGAATCACTAAAGGTTACATTCAGTGCTCTTTCTCAAAGGAACGCTTGAATCTTTTCAAGCAAACCTGTTCTCCCAGATGCGACAATCTGTTACTTCTACTGCCCCCAATTGTACGGCTAGGATATTTTTTGCATTTATGTTTAAACAAAAGATTTTGATTTAATTTTAAATGTAATGATTAAATAAATACGACCGAGTTACATTCAATTTTAAAGAAAACAGTCTACATTTTTTGTTGAAAATGTGGAAAAGACGACCTGTTTTAGTAATTAATATAAGGTTTGAAAGATTCGTCTGAGTGTAGTATTTTTTGACAACATAATCGTCAACAATTTTGCGTTATTCTCTCTGTGTGTGTGAAACTATTTGCTTTAACTTTGGAAGACCCGTAATCATTGAGTCTTTGTGGTAGACGAGCACATATCGTTCATTGAGTCGTTGTGGTAGACTAAGCCCACATCGTTCATCGTTTCGCAGCGCTCGACACAAGTTCACATCGTGCCGCGAGCGTGCGCGTTCAGGTTGTAGCCGTTCATATACACTAATGGACAAAGCGTCTTCTCAGGTTACTGTAAATGAGACCACCTGTCTTAATATTGGCATTTTCATTTAACGGACTACATCAGCGGGAGGACCAGAAGCCATAATATGAAGAAACGTTGCATGGATATCGGCAAGCTTCGGAAAATGAAAAAGATCAAATTCACAGAAAAGATTTCCGAAAGGTAGGCTGCGTGATACGACACGTCTAGCAGACGAAACTGCTTTGTTGATGCTGTTGTTATTTCCATTTTACATTGATTATGTATATATTCTTGCGTCAACGAAGGTGCTGCAGCCTTGGTAAATACATTACATGAGCGTAATAGATCAGACTTTACACGGTCAGCTACTTCGTAGTGATACATAGACTACAGTAGGCCTTATCGATTAAATGTTGACTAAATCAATATTGCATAGGCCTAACTCTTAGCTAGTATTGCTTGTCCAAAAGCCATCCCGCAGAGGGTTTTTTGTCCTCCATGACCACCATTAGGCCTATTGCATGCGTGTAATAGAAAAGGAACGTCATCAAACAAGAAATCCTTAATAAATTCAGTGCACTGAAGATCATTACGTTCTGCGTGACTAAACAAAATGTCAATAAATGTGTAACAAGTTGGAATAAATTTGAAGCTGTTTTAAAGGCTACGTAATTGGTGGGAAAGGTAGGCTACAGGAAATAAAATAGCGTGACGTTATGTTTTGTTCGAATTCGGATGCAGCTCCTATGAGTGACAACATGATAATACCCAAGGCTCAAGTCGCCTGTCTAAAATCACAGTTCACTGAAAATGTTGTAGATTGTAGCTATCTTAGTATTTCCCTGAAAATGATTTCATCCATACAACGTAACTCTTTCCCGTTCCTTAAATAGCCGCGGCAAACACTTTAGGTGCTGATGCAGTTGATGAAATCAAATGTTGCCATGGTTACCAAACACAAAAGGATGTTGAAAGCAGTAGAGAATTCGAACAAAGGAATTGAAAACAATAGGTTATGGTAGACTACTTCTACATTCATTATGACTGATGATTCATTATGATTTAAAAGGCGCCTCCCTTGTCTGCGTTTTTTTTATTTCTCGTTTTGACGTTTCACTTTTTTAAGGCCAGTTTAAACAAAGTAATCTAGACTATAGGAATCCATGGATTTTCTGATTATTTCGTATTCAAGATGGACGGATTTAGTAGCTGCCGTCATCAAGGAGGACACACGTTATTTTTAGGAACGATTTTATTAACAATGAACAAAGATAATACACACACAGCACACACGCACAGATTTGTGATCACACACACACACACACACACACAC
>JAOYMR010000017.1:20106128-20168694 GCA_025802075.1 Tenebrosternarchus preto | reverse complement strand
CCCCCCCCCCCCCCCCCCCCCCCCCCCCCCCCCCCCCCCCCCCCCCCCCCCCCCCCCCCCCCCCCCCCCGCTCCTGTGCTTTTTTACATCTATGCACGTCTAAAGAGTCTGTCATGTAACTAACAAACTGCATATCGGTAATAAGCAGCTTCAAAAAGGGGTGGAATAACTCGTCTAAACACGGATCAATTGGGTGTTTTCTTCATCATTAGAAGGCACATATTAAAATCATACATATGGTGCAGATTAGTAAATCTACTGAAACTCTATTCATCTTCTGTAAGAGTCACACAGATGGGTGGAAAATGGTCAAACACAGTGCCCTTTCCCTATACACCATAAAGATGAAAACCTATACAGCAAACAATAGCATACATTCACAAATAGTTGCCACAATGCCGAGAGTGAAACACACTTTAAGATAGTCCTTATGTATACAATGTAGATAAATAATGTGCATTTTACTCCACCCAACACTGATAGCTCCACCCTTTCACAGTATTGTCTTAAGTGAATTTTGCATTGCAGGTCAAAAAATTTAACCACAGTTAATGTTTACCTTAAAGATGCTCTAATTAAGACTTTTCTCTGGTTCGTGAAGCGCCTGCTACTAATGGTAATAACAAAAAAATGGTCTTTTCTCTGACCAAAGTCTGAAGTAAATCATGCTTTTCTAGTGCATCGACGCACACGTAGCACTTATCAGAATAAACACATTCGTACCATTTGTACAAGTCTGTCGCAGGACTTACGAAAAGCCATTCTAGGAACAGGAGTGTACTGGTGACAAACAGCCTGTTTAATGATTCTCGTTTAAACGTTTCGAAAAATGATAACTAGTGCACCATAAAAAGGTAGAACAGTGACAGCCAGCTGATGCGCTGCTTCATGAGAACTCAAAGCCATAAACGACAGGCTAAAGAAGGACAAGAGACGACCTGTTCTGTACTGGATGTGACGATAAACACAAGGTGCTCCATAAGAATAAAGTAAGCTTGTTCCAAAAAAAAACAAAAAAAAAACAAACAAACAAAAAGAAAGAACCCATCACACAGCCCACAAATAAAAAATAAAAACTCATAATACTGAATCGAATACAACCTTGTTTTTCTTCTTTTAAAACAGAGAAGCTGACGGCTACACTGAGAGAATAAATGTACAGACACCAGGCAGCCCTTCAGCCACCCACAGCGGCGTGCGTGAAGAAGACCCGAGCGCAGGAAATCGCTGTGCGAGCGCAAGTTCCAGGCCTCCGGATCCATCGCTGCAAAGCTCTCACCCAGGCTTCAGAGCGATAAAGCAGAAGAGTTGTGTCCCGTGCGTGAGAAGAAGTGGTGGATAACAGAGGTGACAAATGCCGCCCTCTGCTATGAGGAAACCGTGACGGGGTTCAGAGAGCCATTCCGACTGTAGAACTTGGAGAACGCCTCCTCCAGCACGGTGGCGAGACGCGTCTGATCACCCTTCAGACAGAATTTGAGACGGGTAATCAGTCAGTGGGAGAGAGTTAGAGAACGAGAGTTTCGCTGGCGGGGTTGAGGAGATGTTATAATGAGCAAGAAGCAAGATCGACAACCTAATACAAACGGTGGAAGAGGGGTAAAAGTAAAATGTTCAGACACCAACAAGGAGCTATGGAAGAAACACACTGGGGGGGAGGGGGGAGGGGAGGAGCCATAATTATGATTGTTATAATGATCAATTATTAGAGATTACACAGAGTGAATACAAGTGATTGTGTTAAGAAAATGGAGAAATGGATAGGAAGGAAAAGATAACTGGAGAGAACATGAGTGGGTGAGATTTACAGATTGTCTGGCATCAGACTTCACAAGAGAGCCAAACTAAACAGATGACTGACTACACTCAATCAATTAGACAGTGTTATTCAATCACCACTAGTTATATCCCCCAACTTACAATCTTACACGGGTCTGGGGAACTGTAAGCTCAGTAATAATTACTTACAGAGGCAAGTAATTAACGGTGCATAAATGAGTTCAAGTACAAGAAATCCTGTTCTAAAGACACTTGTGCAAGAAGGCAAATGCTGGATTATAACTGTGAATTTCTAGAAGCTGTAATTGACCAATAGTGTCATATGATGACATCATCGCCCACTGTACTGTTAATCAAACTCTGATCCAGGAGGATCAAAAAGCTACACGTCACTGTCTGGCAGGCCACTGCTCGTCATATCCCACCCCATTAAATCATTTTTTTTTTTTTAAAGCAATGTCCGACTGAAATGGGACTTTCCAGTACTCAACATCACCCTGTGCCCACAGGTATGAACAGTTTAAGGGCTCACCTCACTGATGAAACCGAGCTGGACGAGCTCCACGGCGAGATCCTGTACACTCTCATCTACAGACGTAGGAGCAGCAAACCCAACATCAACCACACATCGCTACAATATTGACGACAGCTAAGGATAAACGACGCGTTTCAGATGAAATGTACAGAAATAGCATTTTTATCGGTTAACCGAATTAAAACTGGGGCATCAGTCGCTTATCTATAGTGGAGAGAAGAGTCTAGTCCCTTTTTCATTTCGCCCTAGAGACAAGGAACTAGTTTACACAGTGTACAACTTACTTGGTGCCAAATCACAACTCAAATGTCTGTTGAGTTTATCCTCCAGCTTTAGCAGCAAGGTCAACTGCTCAGGAAGAGATTGAGAGAACAGGGGAGAGCAATTGGTTGAACAGCAAAACGCAGGAAACCCAAACGGTTGTGTGTGTGTGTGTGTGTGTGTGTGTGTGTGTGTACAACACACTCACGTGATGCTTGGCTCCTTCCTCCACTGGCTCTATGTTGCACTGCATTTGCAGCACCTTAAATGAAAGCAAGCGACTTAATCAGGAAAACGGCTCCAGTCTGTAGTACTGGAGTGTGCAGTTTTTAAGAGAAGGACTCGTGCAGCGGCTCCCAGACAGGGTTTATGATGAGGGGGACGAGCAGAGCCAATCGTTCAGCTGCCACTGAACTGACCCTTCGCTGTGCAGACACGTTCAAATGTGCTCTTTTTATTTTATTAATCCGTGTGCATGTCAAACGTGCCTGGCACACCCCTGCTGGCAATGCACAGCACACTGCCCATCCCTGGATAATCTTGATGTCAGAGTGTGTGAGGCAAATGGGTGTTTAAACTCTTAAGACTTTCATGGGACACACCAACGTTCTTCCTGAAACACTGTAATCAGGCGATCAAGCAACCTTGCCAAACTCTCTCTAGCAGAAATTCCTAACCAGTGTTGACTTGTACAAAGATGGTTAAAAAAAAAAAAAACACAGTTCAGAAGTGGTACTGGGGGTTCAGGGTCAAATCCCCCGTTCTCTCTCTGACAGTTAAGCATTAACCCTGGACTGAGAGATGTCCCCCAAAAGTGAGAACACAGACTCCCCACCCATGACTGGCTAATGTAGTGACTGCGATTTTCCACAGGACAGAGTAATTCCCTCCTCCCACCCGTAACCCAATACCAGCTCTGCTCTCCTGGTCTACAGCAGACCCTTGGTGACAGGGCCAACACTTTTCTGTTGCTCCACTCGGGGAGAAGCCCTGAAAAACTGTGAAAGATGGTTCCTTGTGCACCTGCTGTATCACTTCATTGCATCTCCTCACCTTCCTGGTCTCGAGCTCTGCAGGTTCTGGTGTGGGCGTTTTGACAGAGGGTGGCACAATGGGGGACTTCACTGCTTCTTGCTGGGGCTGCTGGGGGCAGGGCATGCCAAACGCAGTCAACGGATAGATCCCATTCCTACACACACACACACACACACACACACACACACATACACGCGCGCGCGCGCACACGCTTTAGCTTACAGCACAATCTGACGGAGCATATACAGAGCTAGACAAAGAATAACAAACAGTTACCAAACACGTAACAACAGAGAAATGAATGAACTTTAATGGTTCTCACCTCACATCTTCAAGGAACTTGTCAAGTTCCAGAGCAGGAAACTGAGAGAGTCTAGAGGAAGAGAGACTAATTAACCCCAACAATTAAAAAAAAAAAAAAAAAAAAAAAGTCCAGCATGCCAACCAACACAAAACCTGAAACCTGGAGGAAAATCCCAACCAACCCACGTTACTGTGTGATTTATACACTCACAAGTGGCTGTGAGTAGTTTCACATGTTCGTTTCTATTGCTCTGATCTTTAGGAATGTGGTGAGAGACACTGATAGCAGTACAAACACTCACTTCAGCTGGACTTCCTTCCTCTCCATGATCACCAAATTAGGGTCCATGTTCTTGGTCATTTCTTCTAAAGCATTTTCAGGGATCATGTCTACAACAACAAAAAAAAATGTTTACTTGGAACAGTCCCATTTCATCAAAGCAAGCAGACTTGACAGATATCACTCGCTTTGATCAACTGAAATTGGGCATTGCTGAAAGAATACACAGGACAAGCACCCTTATATACAACCAGTGAACACGCCAAACACGCGTATACAACCAGTGAACACGCCAAACACACGTATACAGCCAGTGAACACGCTCAACATACATATTGTTGCCGTTAACATCTCTGCTGCTAAAATCTGGCCTGCAAGTAGTACCTACTTCTATTTGGCTCAACAGAAGCCTCTCTCTCCCTCTCTGTCTCTCCCTCACACAAGCACACACAAAACAGCATGCACACCCACACCCAACCCAACACCCAACCCTAACCCACACACCAACCAACACCCGCATCCTCCACCCAACGCAACACATTTTGGATTCTACAAGAGAGCAAGACTCACGCTGATGGCTGACAATACAGTGAGCAGCCAGCAGCTTAAGCTGAGGCACCTCGAACAGCGCAGGGTGGAAAAGTAGTTCTCTGGCAGTTGGCCTCCTGGTTGGATCCACCTCCAGACACTTCTGAATAAACTCCTGCACACACACACACACACACACACACAATCATGTCATCTGCCTTGCGTTAAAGCCCACGTGTGTGCGTGTATGTGTCCAGACAGGAATTTAGCTTTGGTGATTAGCATTTGCTTGGCGCCTTCAGTCGTAATTTCAATAGCGGGACACAGGTAATACACCAGCCTTGCTCTCACCCGCTGCAGGGGATCCTCCAAGGACTGGATGGCACTATTAATGGCTTCCTGTGACACGTAGGACGATTCTCCGTTGCTCTGTATTTCCAGCACAGCCATCTATGAAAACACGGAAGGGGAAAGTGATCCAGCCGATACGGGCTATTCCACCATGTGCTCTTCGAGCGCTGGACTTTTGCACTCACCTCTAAGGCACACATTCCAAAGGAATAGATGTCTACGGCCGTGGTGACATTGGCCACAGCTGGAGGTGGACACAAGGAACAGAGGAGTCAACACTGAAGTCATGGTCATACTTATCAGTAGAAATGAGAACAAGAGAGCAAATTTTTATGATTGCAGATGTACAATGGGTCTAGTTCGCAAGCAACTCGTCTTTTACTTAACCAGTGCATGTTAGAAAAATCACTAATTTACCCCCGTATTCTGGTGCAAAGAAATGCAAACTCTTCTGCTCTTCCCGACAGGTTTTAACGTGGTTATTAATGGTGTCTGGCGCAACTGCAAAAAGAAAGAAAAATGTTTTTTTCAATAAACGACATAGACGTTCAACTCCCATATCCATCGTCTGTGTAGAGCACGTTACACGAGCCCACCTGAGCCGATCTTAATCAGGCCGTTGTGCTGTATGAAGATAGTGTCACAGGTCAGGTTCCCATGGATGATGGGGGGCTCACATGAGTGCAGGTAACTGTAGCAACAAAGCAAAGGTAAGGAAAGTGCAAACAGAGCAGAAAAACCAAGGAGAAACCACTGCAACATCTAGGAATTCACACCCAAAGTATATTTTCTCTCTTTTACTAGTAAGAGCAAAGTTGCAAATACATTTGTGATGGTAGAATAAGTTTTTTTTTAAAAAAGCAGCCAATGCAAAAGGGATGAGGACTTCATTAATCACAAATGATTGTGTTATATAAACTGACCTTAGAGCAGATAATATCTGAGTACACCAACGCTTCCATGCCTAGGAGAAGAGCACACACCAGATGAAGCAGCAACATGAAGTTAAGGGCGAGCAAGTGGCAGAACCTGTACTTCCTCTGTACATTTACAGATCACTATGAGGAAATGACATGTTTATAGTCGAAATCCAACTTGCATTCTGGATTTTTAGATCGGCATAATATAAACACATTCGTTTTTTTTTTTTTTTAAATATATGTCCTTTTTAAAATGGCCATACCTTTTCATTCATAGTCTTATGATTTTTCTTTGTCTTTTTCAGAAACTGCTTCAGGCTCCCTGAGGACATGTACTCTGTTATAAAAATAACCTGATCGTAAAGGGAAAAAAAAGTCACTTCAGTTAAAACTGCACTTAAAAGTATCCATTGTCCATCAAGATCCAGAATGTAATTATCCATGCATAAACCAGATGGCCTATTTACTACTATTTAATATACATATATAGACCTACTTTATTATAAAAGGGCATATATATATATATTAATGGGTTTGGAAGCAAGAGATGAAAATTTGTTATTGGTGCTACTATTGCTTCTTTAAATAAAAATATTAACATCATCTGTTAGTACCACGTTCCTGAATGCACTGAGGGTAATGTACACATCTTTGTGTCTGTGCCAAATGTCAAATATGCAAACCCCCCCCTCCCCCCCCCTTTAATCGGAGGCCAGGCATAATTAGGTTCCCTTTCCTTTCTGCAGTACTTTCTCTTCAGGTCAAGCTTTGCTGAGTCACTCACCCTGGCTCTGTTCTCTTTCACATCAGCCCAGTACTTGTGAAACTTGACAATATTCAAATGTTCCAGCTGAATCAAGTTATCAAAGACTGCTTTGACTTTCTCCTGAAAAACATACATGTTGATCAATAAAAAAAAAAAAAAGAAAAACTAAAGGCAGACTCTAAACACTTAACATACACTCTAGGGGGCTTATGTTTCTTAGCCTTGCTGAAAAGTGATGAGAAGCAAACTACCATATATACAGTGCTGTGAAAAGTATTTGCACCCCTCCCCTCACAGATTTCTTTTGGTTTTGCCCCCATCCCCCGTCATACTTACAAATCAGACAAAGATAACCAGAGTTAATAGAGAAAAAAAAAAACAGTTTTTCAATTATTTTATTTATTAAAGCTAAAAAGCTATCCAAATCAACCTGCCGCTGTGTAAAAAAATAACTGCCCCCAAACCCTAATAATAACTGCAGTTGTTGCTGCCAAGGGTGGCACAACCAATTTTGGCCCAGTCTTCTTCATAGAACTGTTATAATATAGCCACATTGGAGGGGTTGAGCATGAAGAGCCTGTTTAATTTCATACCACAGCTCATCGATCGGATTTAAGTCCAGACTTTGACCACGCCACTCCGAAACCTTCATTTTGTTTTTTTGAGCCATTCAGAGGTGAACTTGCTTGTGTGCTTCAAATCACACTGTCATGCTGCAGAACTCAATGACACTTGAGTTTAATGTCACAAACTGATGGTCTGACATTCTATTCCAGTATTTTTTGACAGAGCACAGAATTCATGGTTCCATTAATTACACCAAGTCCTGAAGAAGCAAGTAGCCCCAGACCATCACTCTACTACCAAGTCTCACTTTCAGTATGATGTTAGTTTTATGCTACGTGTAATGGGATGCACACCTTCCAAAAAGCTCCACTTTTGTCTCTTCAGTCCACAGAAGTGTCTTGGGGATCATCAAGATGTTTTTGGCAAACGTGAGACAGGCCTGCGTGTTCTTTTTTGATCAGTAGTTTTCACCTTGGAATTCTCCCATAGACAGTATTTTTGCCCAGTCTCTCTTTTATTGTTGATTCATGAACACTGACATTAACTGAGGAAAGTGAGACCTGCAGGGCTTTGGATGTTGTTACGGATTCTTTTGTGACCTTCTGGGTGAGTTGTCAAACCTTCATGGGAAGGTTCACCACTGTTTCCATGTTTTCGTGGATAATAGCTCTCACTATGGTTCCCTGGAGTCCCAAAGCCTTAGAAATGGCTTTGTAATGTTTTCCAGACTGACAGATGCAAATAACTTAGATTCTCATTCTTAAATTTCTTCAGATCAGGACATTATGTGTTGCTTTTTGAGATCTTTGAACCTACTACATGCCTATTTATGTGATTTCTTGATTCTACAGGTCTGGCAGTAATCAGCCCCGGGTGTAGCTAATGAAATTGAACTCAGCTTTCAAAAAAAATATGGTTAATCACAGTTAATTCATTGGGGAGGCAATTATTTTTTCACATAGGGCCAGGTTGTTTTGGATAGCTTTTTTCCCTTAATAAATTAAGTAATCATTTAAAAACTGTTTTTGTATTTACTCAGATTTGTCTGATATTCAAATTTGTTTGATAATCTGAAACATTTAAGTGTAACATATGTGCAGAAAAGTAAGTATCTGTAAGGGGGCAAAAACTTTCACGTTATTTTGGGGTGTGTATGTAATACATATAACACACAAAAATATACACACACACACATTCACACACACACACACACACATTATATACACACACACACACTGCCTGTTTAAATGAACTTTAAGAAGGAGATTAGTTGAGATTAAACATCTAATCCATACTTTATCCAAAAAAATGCTTTGGTAGAAGGGGTACTGTTATGGTAATCTGGTGCTGTCCTATACTGTAGCACAATTAATATGATTTGAGAACCCCCATGATTGAGCTAAAAACAAGATACCACAGAGCTATGCTTTCATTATGATTAAGTCATACCTCCTGCAGTTTGAAATTCTTCCTCTCAGAGAACATGACCTCATTCCACACAACCTCCACCCCCTCCTCTGTGTCCATGGCTAGGTAGGCATTGTCAATGCCTGGAACATTACGCTGGTTCACCTTGGGAAAGATGTTAGCCACCAATTACAAATCTGTCATCATGCACTGGAGTCTTTCACACAAACAAGGGAACCATTTTGAATGGTTAATAAAAGAAAACGTAAACTTGCAGAATAGTTAACTTTTTACACAACTCTCTACCATGATAGGTAATATAGCTAGAGCTAATTTAACTGAGAAGAAAACTAAAGCCAACATTTATAATTTTGGTAACAAAATTAAACTACAGGCATGTAAGTAATAAGACATGTCGGTTCAACAGAAGGAACTGTTCTATTGAGAAACAATAGAACAACAGATAAAAGATTACAGAACTGAAGAACCAAGTACAACAATTTATCAGAAGCTCTCAAGCCACTATACCTCCTCTCTGCGCTTCTGCCAGCGTCCACACGGGCTCTCTTCCAAAATATCAGACTCGTCTTCACTCTCCTCCTCCTCATCCTCTGTTGCTGCAGCGGCAGCTGGTGGGGCCTGCGTTACCGCGGACACAGGGGGAGACACCGATGATACCCCCTGGCCAGTCGCGGCCGAAGCTGCTGATTCAGGCTTCACTTCCATGGTGGATGCTGGAACAGGAGCAGAGGTCTGCTTTCCTTCTCCTTCAGACATCACTGATGGATAACGGACCGCTCTCTCCACAACCTCTGGTTAAAAGTAATTCTGGATCGCTCGCACCACAAGGGTGAGAGGCAGTAACTGTAAAAGATACGAGAGTTACTTCACGATGAGAATCTGTTATATTTTTTGAAGAGATTTAAATATAACCTGTCAGAGTGGGATAATAGTATACAAAACAGATTAATTGTATAGGCCCACAAATGACAATCTGCGTTTCTTCTGTGCAGAAAAACTCCAAACACCAAAGATACATCGAAGGGTGTTAAAAAATGGCTAAACATTAGACACATTTCGATTCACACTACTGGAAGAACTTGTTCCACCACCATCTTACTGTCTTGGTCCGGAACTTAATCGTTGAGGCCAGTTAATCAAGACACAAACCAATTTAGCTGCCTTTCTACTGTTAACAGAAATTTAAAAAAAAAACATCTAAAATGCGATTCATATACAAGTGTTGCTTCAATTTAACATGATTAACTTACTTTACTTAGCCAAAGACGTGCGGCGTCGCCAGTTTCACCGGAAAATGTGTAAGGTTAGCTAGCTATCCAAATCCGAATGTTAACGTGACTAGCCAGCTCGCTCACTACATCCACAAAAGGGGAAAGAGCAAGTCAGGCGACTGTAAAGAAAGTTTTTAATCTATACAAACTAGCTAGCTATACAAATAACAATTCAGATAAAAGAGGTATTTACCTTGACTACCTGCTTTAGCTGAGTTACTAGCGGAAAACGCTAGCTAGCGAATCCAGCTAGGCAGCCAGAACAGTAAATAGTGAAGGGGCGTGCTGTCGCCAGCTATTTAACAACACTGGTGTAATGTTTTAATGATCTAGTTCGAGAGTGTAAATTATAACAACGAGAAGTATGCCTCCTTATAACACGACAGAAACCGCAAAATACAGTTACGACAAATCGCGGAGTAATCCAAACAACGGGCTGACGGAAGCTGGTAATGTATTTAGCTAGTTGCTAGCTAAAATGCTAGCAAGCTAGCTAGTTGGTTACGTATCAAGAGATAGCAAGCTCGCTAGCTAGCTAGCCAGATCAGCAGCAGACAGGCTTGCCCCTAAAAAACGATACGACTGACAATACACAAGATGTGTATTTTCCTGAAAGGTCGCAGATATAAAACAGACGAGCGGCTCTTTATATTTGAACTGATTACTTAATTCTATATTAACATTTCGGCAAACACTAAATATAAATGGCGACAGTTACAAGCGACACCTTCTACCGACTACTGTCTGTACTGCAGTGTGCGTCGCCTGCCGCTACATTTCTTCTTCAGGGATTGCGAGTTTACGTCAAGGATGTATAGCGCCATCTAGTATAGCACAATTATTAAAAGCCTTTAGATTATGTACTTCAAACAGCATTCTTGTTCGTATGTGGCTTTTTGTGACATATATAAACCGACATTATCTATCTATCTATCTATCTATCTATCTATCTATCTATCTATCTATCTATCTATCTATCATTTACAATCAGAATCATATAATGAACCAATATATGATATTGATTTTAGTCTAGTTGATGACTGGAGATTAAATAAATCACTAAGAAGAGAATACCCATATTAATCACTTGTTTATAATACAAGTTCACGAATAAACTGTTTCTTACCAAGTAAATCAAAACATGCCCAATTGTAGTCAGTGACCATGCTCCAGTATTAATTAACTTCCACTGAAAGCAACCCGTGTTGTTAGCACCCAGATGGCGCTTCAGCATATCCTTGCTAAAAGACTCAAACTTTGGGGTGTCCTTTACTGTCATGATACCTCTCCAAACATCTCACCCACATTACTTTGAGAGAGAGGTAAAGCAGTACCAAGAGGGAAGATTATTCAACAAATAAGAAGAATAGCATTAGAAAATAATTTGGAACAAAGAATCAAATGTTTTTCTGATAAATATGCTAAACAACATACAAAGCAAGAATTAAAATATTTGCCATTTTAATTAGATGATATTCTAAAAGGCTTATGATCCAATAAACATATCTCAGTACTGATCATGTTGCAGTGACTTCACTCCAGTTATCTAATCCTATAATCACTATATCGTTAATCCTACATCGCTTAAATGCTTTAAAAGTATTTGACACCAACTGCAAATTACTCTTTAGAAACTAATTTATTTTTTAGATAAAGACATTATACACTTCACCCCTGGCTACTGTCACCACTAAAGGATCCACCTCCTAGAGTTTCACAGAGGCACCAAGGATTCCATTTCCTCTGTTTGAAGTTTTTATAGAAGCATTAACAGCAGGTGATGTGCTTCTGGCACACAGCGCAACATTTTACGATGTCCCTGTGCATCGTGGGCCACCAGCAGTATTATGTTAGTAGCTAGAGGTATATATGAAGCTTAGGCACCCTGAGCCCAGGGAGCTGAGTACCTTGGTAATGAACGATGTACAGCATCACAACTGAATGTAGAGTCAATATGGAGAGCAGTGAGGGTGAGGAGTGTCATCTGCGCTGATGTCATAATCCAGGTCCCATCTGACAGCCTCCATAAATCAGGAAGGAGGGCCGGTGAGGAGGACCTCGGCACCGTAATGCACATCTGCCTTCACATTCTGTAGGTGACCTTTAAGCACAAACTGAGGAGAAGAACATGGACCATTGAGCCTGCCTGAAGTTTAGCCTCTTGTTGGTTTAGAGGTGTACTGATCACCAAGAAGGGGTGCCACGCCCCATGGAGCAAGTGATTCCACTCCTTGAAGGCCAACCCCATCACCAGGAGTTCTCAGCTGCCAATCCCTTCAGATTCATTGCACAGTTGTAATCCAATGTAAGAATGAAGGGGAGGGAGCTGCGTAGCCTTGGCGGGTGGGGGGGGATGCAAGTGCTGATATGGTGCAGGGATAAAGATGGTATTATAGGCCTCCAGGCTCTCCAAAGAGGTGTACAGGAGGATTACAGATTTTCTTCACTGCATGATACATTTACATAACCATGATGTGTGAGGGTCATGTTCATGTAACCAGGGGAGCCTTGGTGTGAAGGGCTCGGATAGAGAAGGGAATAAATAAAATGATATATGTTGGTGTGGGCTGTGTTCTTCTGTCATCCACATCGAACCACAAACCCCTCGCCACCATCTGGATCTTCACCATACACTTCGGCAGTGGCGACATGACACAGCACCCCAGTCCAGGCGATCGATCTCACAGAGAGGCTCTCCACGCAATGGGCGAGACGGTCAACCACGGACCGGAGCTCGCCGAGCTCCTGCTGCCGCTTTCCCAAGGCAGCCATCTGGACACTTGGTAGCTCGGCCCAGTCGGGGCCACCTGCTGAGCTCCCATCGGGTGGCTGCATGCTCTGTGATGTCAGCAGGGATGGAGCAAAACGTGAGTGTGAATGTGGAGTTTATTCTCCATAGCAGAATAGTGTTAAAAAAAAAAGCTGGCAGTAAGACTTGACCAGTGGAGGTGCTGAAGAACCAGAGCATCATGGAATCACAATTATTGAGGATAATTGGCACTGGAAGAACAGGAATTCCAGGAAAATATACACTGGATAAAAACCTACTCATGTATCAATTGAAAGATCAAACACATAGAAAATTATCAAATTAAAACATTCAATAATTTTGGAAAGAACATTTATTTTAGGAACATTTATTAAAAACATTTATTAAAGCTATTCTTTCAATTAAAACCATTAACTAAACAGCTAAAATTATAAAACACCTAAAAATGTACAAAAATGCATAATACACCAGCTAGTATAGATTAATAACAACATGCATATACCTATATATCCTGGACAGACCATGTACAATGTTTATCTATCACGATCTACCCTGTTTTACGATATAATTCTAAGCTCTAATTCATCTAACGTTTGCTTGTTTGTCATCGATGGCTGCGTTTCTGTTTGCACACTCACACATTTGTATGAATCAAAATCATAACTAGGATATATTGGCTAAGCATGTTCACACATAAAATTATTTTTTCTGGTTACACAGATTGGTTACACAGTAGGTCGCAAAACACATCAGAATTTCCAACGCATTCATCTTCCATGCATAGATATGTATGACCGAAACAAAATGTAATCATGCAGGCATGCAAACACCCTTTCTAGACATTTCATGTAGTTCTAGAAAAGCTTCATGAATATGAAAAACATTGAATGAAATTGTGTAGAACTGTGCAGAATTCAGCAGCCAGATAAATATCAAATACAGGATGAGAGACAACAGAGCATGGTGACTTTACCACAGAAAACACTAACATGCATTAATTGTGAGAGTAATCAGGTATGGATGTTTTCTTTAGTCTGGTAGTTTAGACCCTCATAAGCCATGAGCACTTCCTCTAGAAGAGGAGTTAGACCCTCATAAGCCATAAGCACTTCCTCTAGAAGAGGAGTTAGACCCTCATAAGCCATAAGCACATCCTCTAGAAGAGGAGTTAGACCCTCATAAGCCATAAGCACTTCCTCTAGAAGTGGACTTGGAATAGAGGACACCCAGGTTTGGTGTGGATAGAGGCACAAGTTCTGGTGCTGAAAGTCTCGGTTCAGATCTAAGCCTGGTGTAGGATTTGATTGGTTATACCATTCATTAGAATGCCTCCACCACAACTACTACACTGCCATTTTTAAGCCTTTTTTAAAAACTTTTAAAAGTTTCAGCTCATGCTTCCACTGACCAAACAAGGAGCATAAGAAGATCCTCTCGCACCACCAAGAGAATCCTATTAATAGATTCAGCTACAACCATTCCATGTGCTGTGCTGTGCTGTTTGTGTGTGTGTGTGTGTGTGTGTGTGGCATGAGATGTAGGCCAAAGTGTTTATGTGTGCATGCGTTTCTCTTGTGGGGTGTACGATGATGGCAGGGGGTGGATCTCCAAAAATATAAAGCAGCTTAGGACCAGGCTGGAGGAGCGTGTGAGGAACATTAGTCTCCTTCTCCTGTGTTTGTTGTTGGGTTTTTTTTTGTATGCAGCAAATTTCTTTGTTATACTATTCACACACCAACAATGAACAAGGAAAAAAGCAAAAAGAGTAGGGAGGAAAAAGCTCAGGAAGAGGTTTCTAAAAGCAGTGTCCCAACCACTGAAGCAGCTCCTGGGACTAGCGCAGCAGCCAGTCTTGATCAGGCCCCCGGAAACATTTTCTCGGCCATTCTGAGCCGCAATGAAGCTGTCAAAGATGAAAAGAGACTGAAGGAATTCCTGGAGCTCAGGGACAAATATGTGCGTAAGAAGGTGTTGTTTAAAGACCCATTGTTTCCTGCTGATGATTCATCTCTTTACTACAGTCAGAAGTTCCCCCTCAGTCTGGAGTGGAAACGGCCATCAGTAAGTAAACCCGCTCTGCAGGTGGAAGTGTCTTTGCAAGTATGATTTAAGACCAGTTGCATTTCATTTCACTTACAAGTCAATTTGATCTGGAATGTTAGAAAGGCAGACTGCAGAGTTCTTGGTGTCACACTTTACCACATCACTCAGTCCTGATAACAAGTGGGATTTCACTCACCTACTACATAAACAACGATAAATTACTATCTAAGCAAGGCAGATGCTTGTGACCACTTCCTGTGTGTGCAGGCAGCCACGCCGCGGACTGAAATAAGCGGACTCGGATTCGCTGCGTGCCGTAGAGAATGTGGGAATGATCCGGACGCGTGTTTACTGGGGCATAATTACAGATTAGCAGGTTCTAGAGTCTCAGGCAGCTGACGCTCCACGTCAGGCCCAGCTCTGCAGCACTCCTGGACCTGACCAGCCACGACACAATTGGCCGCTGTGAATGGATTTACTTTAAGCACATCCTCTCCATCATAAAGCTTCCTCATATTATTTGAAATATATGCATGACGTGCATTTAATTTAGCATCATGGTGTCCTTGTAGGGTTGAAGTCACTGAATATTTGAATTAGTATTCAAAAGCAGAATTGCTTTTGGCTGGGGTGCTCCCTACTTAGTTTTTTGTCAGTTTATTACCTTTAAAAATTGGTTGGATGGTACTTATGATGAAATTCTTACTGACTGACAGGTGGTGTGTAAGTTTAGTGGCACAGCTGATAGAGTGGCATGGCCTTGTCTTTACCAGCTGTCAGGTTATGAGCTTTTCATCTTAACATCATTTGAGCAGTTAATCATACAAACTGCACTTCAACGGATCAGTGAATGTGTTCACTGACCTGAAGAACCTAGCTCCCAAGGAAGGATCTAACATAGGCTTTCCATCTCTTCACTGGAGGTCCCTGTTACGGAATACACTGCTAAAGGTCTCCAGATCACCTGGTTCCCACTGGAGAGCATGGATTCTGGGATATATAGTTCAGTATAAACAGACATGCTGATATATGCTTCTGTTTTCCTTACAGGAAATTTGTGACAATCCCCAGTTCATTATTGGAGGGGCTAACAGGACAGATATTTGCCAGGGAGACTTGGGCAAGTAATTCCTCAGATGTGGACATTTTGAAAATGAAGAATTAAAGCAACACAATTGTTTTAGACTGTGATCTAATGAAATTAACCTAACACCTAACACACACACACACACACACGTTTGTCTTTTAACACACATAATTACTGCTTTAGTTTTTTCTTCAATGGGTAAAGAAAGGAGGACATATCATTCAGATTATACTGTGGGGTCACTACATGCTGAATACATACTAAATATCCTTTTCAACTTTTCTATTGAGAAAAAAGCTTTTCTATCAGTAATATATATATATATATAGAGAGAGAGAGATTATACTATTATAATATATTACCATTAGTATTTAAATGGTCAGTAAATATGGCATAATTAGATTTATTTATGCTGAAATGAGGTAGAGGACCAGGAGTGCAGAGTGCTAAGAACAGGAGGACGCACACAGAGGTCTTGTCTACAGCTGATCTGGTTGTGGGTTTAGTAGATCTGCTCATAGATTCCACTGGAACTCGGCACAGTTCTGTCCAAATGCAGGTTTTGTTTGCCATTCTTTCTGGCCAGACCCATTGCTTGGTCAGTTCTGAAAGTGATCATTGATCTCTTCTCCCAAACCCTGAGCTTGATCGGCATGCACAGCTGAAGCCTTGCAGCTCTTCCTGACCCCAGGTGGGGTGAGAGAGAAGGGCGTGAAGCCCCGACCGCCGGGTGTCACAAAGCCTGGGGTTATCTGGTATGACACAGCTGGGTCACCGGCCACTATCGCCATGGGATCCAGTGACATCACGAGGCAGCGCTGGGCAGGTTGCCAGATCCAAGTGCATGCGAAAGAGGGAGGTTGGGCCCGTAACCTCATGCTCATGCCACAGGCTCTTGGACACTGACAGGCAGGACCCCACCATACCCAGTTCTTGGACCCTGCACCGTTCCTCATGATGTCACTGGATCTGACGTGCCTTTAAAACACATCAGGCTAAATATAGCTTATTTATAAGCAACCCATGACCTGCAAAAATCATCTAAGTCTTAATCAGAACAACATCAATGGGATGAACTATGTCAGGGAGGTGTTGTGTTTCACGTGCCAGACACTCTAAACCACACATAAGCTTTAAGTCAGGTCTATTCTCTACACCCTGTTCAAGGCATCAGCCATGCATAGTTGCTGCAGCAAAATCATGTGTCTACTATTATAGGCACCAGTATACTGGACCTGGTTCGTGGGAAAGTGTGAACATTTTGCACTAAAAGTAAAGCATGCAGGTTTTTGATCTGTCTGCATCCATCATACTATCGTATTTTCCAAGATCAAAGGCTTTCTTGGTCAATCTGTTCTATATGGGGATTTAAATGTCATCGATGTCTTTGATGATAGAAATATACATCTAGCACCAAATGCTCTATATTTTTAGCTGTTTTACTCCACGCAATATACTTTAAACTGATTCATATGTTGTACGTGTATCAGCATGTAATGCATGCTCGTAAAATCTCTGATTTCCATATGTTCTGGATTTAAATTCCCTATGACTTTCTGCAGGAGACTGCTGGCTGCTGGCTGCCATCGCTTGCCTGACTCTGAATGAAACCCTCCTGTACCGAGTAGTTCCTCCAGACCAGAGCTTCACCAAAAACTATGCTGGCATTTTCCACTTCCAGGTATGGGGTACCTCTCTTACTTTTTTCCTATAGTGCATGATGTATTGTAACCTGCAGATGAGTCATTTTGACCAAATCTTTTTGCCTTTCTCTTGCAGTTCTGGCGCTACGGTGAGTGGGTGGACGTTGTTGTGGATGATCGACTTCCCACTTGCAACAAACGTTTGGTGTTTACACGTTCAATCCACAAGAACGAGTTCTGGAGTGCTCTCCTGGAGAAGGCTTATGCCAAGTGAGTTTTACACAGGAAATCTTTACTCATTTACTTTAGAGTTTACGCTTATCTGCCTTATTTAGAACTATGAAAATACTTACTGTCATATTACTAGACTTGCCGTAGCATGTCTTTGGCGCTATGAGATTTGTTGTGTGGTCCTAGATTACATGGCTCCTATGAGGCTCTGAAAGGAGGAAACACTCTGGAGGCAATGGAAGACTTCACTGGAGGGGTAACAGAGTTCTACGAAATCACAGATGCCCCTAAAGAGATGTACAGCATCATGAAAAAGGCTTTGGATAGAGGGTCCCTTATGGGCTGCTCCATAGATGTAAGTGTTTTTTGTTACATGTAACAGAAGTTGTGAGCGTAACACTTTTCCTGTGTGGTGTTCCATGGTTTTGCCTATTGCAGTAAAGCATTTCCACTTACAAACATGAAATTCAAGCACAGGGGTTGCCGTTGTTACCACTGCCATTGCGGTGAGCAGCCTGCAGTTTGTCCTCTTGTTTATTTTGCATTTTGTCACCTCCATGTTAACTTAGGAAAAGCATTTTCATGCAAATGACTTCCACGTAAATTCAGTGTGAACCTTCAGTGAATAACAAGTTTTATTATCTTAATATCTACTATTTTGTGTTTAGAATCCATAAAGCATTCATGTGTATTTCTCTTTATTGTTTCCTTTCTGGCCTCTGTTTCTTAGGCTTTGGTGCCTACTGCTAATGAAACCAAGACTGCTAGTGGTCTCGTGAGAGGCCACGCCTACTCAGTCACTGCTGTTGAGCAGGTAAGAGCAGTCTGGAGAACCCACACATGCTCTTGGGGCTCTGTACCAGTCTTGGCGACGTGTGTGGTCTTCCTGTTCGTGCACACCTGCAGCAATGTGATGAAAGGCTTCAGGATGAGCTGAGAAGCTGTATCAGTTATCCTAGTGTATGAAGAGCACAAACAGTCTTCAGCACTGAGGCACTGAAATGTAGATATTAATAAAACTAGATTAATAAGAGATAATGTTTTGGCCATGTGCAGGAATTCTTGCACTATGATTACAAAAACAATGTTATAATGAATGTCATTTACCATGTGGGGCTGTTTTCATTGGCAGGGTAAACAGCAGGACAGCATCGACACTCGCATACGCCTGGTGCGTCTGCGGGACCCGTGGGGAGTGGCCCCTCCCCCCTCCTGTAGGTCTAGTGAATGGACAACACTTGCAGGCTCTGAACAGGACATGAAGAGACTTGAGCCTGTCGAGGCAGGAGAGTTCTGGTTGGTCCTCTACTTCTCTTCATGCGACAGGGCGTTTGGCCTTTTCAGTTTCTACTGGCGAAGTGAAACATTAACACTGATAAACTCAGCAAGCGCTCTTTTATGTCGCAGAGCTTGGGTTTAATGACACATACGAGGATGCTGCAAAGAAAAACGTAATCTGAATTAAAATCGCACTGATTCTATCTACCCCTCTCTGCTCTGTTCTCTCCTCAATCTTCCATTAGGATGTGTTTTGAGGAGTTCCAGAAGACCTTCACCAAGCTGGAGATTTGTAACCTGACTCCAGATACGCTGCAGGATGACCAGATGCTCAAGTGGGCCGTATCAGTGAACGAGGGTCGCTGGGTCAGGGGCTGCTCCGCTGGAGGCTGTCGCAACTACCCAGGTGAGCCCCGCGTGACACTGTGACCCAATACAATATTCTACAGAACCAAACCAGATGAAACAATACTATCTGTAGTAGGAGCATTTAAAACCAACACAGACAACACACATACAGAGCACTAGTATCAGGTTCTGAAGTGTTTAAACTTCGAGTGAGGCAGAGCTAGACGTCACCATGGGCTGCTCGACACCCTCTATGCCCGTACCACCCCAGACACGTTCTGGACGAACCCCCAGTACCGGCTGCTCCTCACCGAGGAGGACGATGACGTGCCGGAGCACGGCGAGAAGGGCTGTACGGTGGTGGTGGCCCTCATGCAGAAGGGCAGGAGGAGGGAGAAATGTAGCGGAGGCGTGCTGCACACCATCGGCTTCGCCGTCTACGAGGTGGGTCGCGCTTCCTCGTGAGCTCCCAGCCCTTCTACCGCGTGACTTCAGCTCGCTGTCAGAGCAGAAATCGTTAGTTGATGTCTCTCATAGTCATTTGTACAAAGTTTGTACATATTAGCATATGGTAATGAGCGTTTTTATATATGTTTGTATGTTACATGTGTTAATCATTTTTAATGAGGCTAAGCATAAAACAGTTGATGAGACTTTAACATGAAATATGAAATAACATATATGGTAACAAACATAAAATTTTGTTCTAATTTTAAATGCCATGGTACTTACATTTCAAAGTTCTGAAAAGTACATGAAGGATGAGGCATAACTACAGATCTGTAATTTAGTTTGGATTTAGCACAGGCAACAATTCATCACAAACTCCACGCGTCCTATGAACAATGGTACCAAACAAACCGCCCAAGAGTTCACATGATATTGTTTTTATCTTTAGAAAGATTTTCAATGGGCTACTGTGATTGATGTTGTTTTATTCTTAATCTATATTTTAGGTTCCAAAGGAGGTAAGACTGAGAGGATTGTTCCTGGTCTCATGAAC
The DNA here is from genome assembly GCA_025802075.1 of Tenebrosternarchus preto. Classification (NCBI taxonomy): domain Eukaryota; kingdom Metazoa; phylum Chordata; class Actinopteri; order Gymnotiformes; family Apteronotidae; genus Tenebrosternarchus; species Tenebrosternarchus preto. Next base: position 20,148,267 of record JAOYMR010000017.1, on the reverse strand, counting down.
GCCAGGGCTGGGCCGAAGAATGAGTGTCTCTGTGGTTGTCTGGTTTCACATACACATTTCTCAGCAATGAATTACTGCAGTTGTAACAGTGATTGGTGATACATAAGTATTTGTGTTGTCAGAATGGTGCTACGCTACCAATCACAGTAAACACTCAACACTCTAGAAAACTATACTGCTAGTATCTCCTTTGACTTTATTTGTGCAAATTATGTTAACTCATCTCAAAACCACTAATCCACTCCTATAAATAAACTCTTGGCTGTTTTCTTTTGGCCCATCTCCACTTGTCTGCATCTGCTCTAGATGCATGGCAGCACACAGCATCTTCCCAAAGACTTCTTCTTGTACACGGCTTCCAAAGCCCGTTGCAAGTCCTACATCAACCTGCGGGAAGTGACGGAGCGCTTCTGCCTGAGCCCCGGAGAGTACGTCATTGTCCCATCCACCTACGAACCCCACAAGGAGTCTGATTACATTCTCAGGGTTTTCTCCGAGAAGAGCAGCACTTCAGAGTGAGTGTTACTACTGGACAGCTTCGATGTGCCGTACGTGGTTCCCAAACACACACACACACGCTTTAGTCTTACTTAGTGATTGTTTTGGATGGGCCTGCGATGTCCTCAGGCGACACACGCTGCAGGCTGACAGTCTGTGTCTTTCAGGCTGATGGGTGCTGTGATCTTGGCTGAACCCTACATGGTGAGTTATGCATTTATCTACATCACAGGCAAATAATGGAGTCAGTTTGTTCATCACAAATAATACAAACATAAGATAAAGACCAAGAATATCTCTCTTTTTATACAGCTCTGGAAAAAAAAACACATCAAAATGATTTCTCTCATTTATAAATAAAACGATAACTGTTTGAAATAACAAAAAAAAAAACATTTTTCAGTGTTTTCAGGCTTTTAGTAAGGCAAATATTCATATTCATATACATTTTTGAACAGTACAGTACTAATGTTTCAGTTTAGGCAGAGTTCAGAAATCTTTCGTACATTCATACACCAGTCATCCACGCTGCTTGTTAATAAAACTGGTTCAGGTCATCACCTAATCATCTACAAGTAAGAACAAGGTGTGCCTGTGTTGGAATTCATGTACATGTTTATGTAGAGATAAATGTTTGCAGTGATCTCTACATTTCTTCTAGGGCTGTGTGTATGTACATGGGTGTGTAAACAAATACCAAATTTATTTATTTATTATAATTTAGTACAAATTTAGTCTTCAGCACAGAAGTCTGAAGGGATAATGCTTTTATTCTGTTTCTTTTTTTCAACAGCCAGATGATGAAAAGAAGAAGAAACTTAAGGTAATACATGCTGATATATGTGAGGTTATAGGTTCTTTTAAGGTAATACATACTGATATATGTGAGGTTATAGGTTCTTTTAAGGTAATACATACGGATATATGTGAGGTTATAGGTTCTTTTAAGGTAATACATGCTGATATATGTGAGGTTATAGGTTCTTTTAAGGTAATACATGCTGATATATGTGAGGTTATTTGGTTTTTTTAAGGTAGTACATACTGATATATGTGAGTTTATAGTTTTTTTAGGTAATACATACTGATATATGTGAGGTATCCTTGACAACATAAGCACAATTATTGATGTTATAACCATAAATAATAATATCTGTCTTGTCGCTTTGAACTTTCAGATATCCAAACCCTTTGAGGAGGAGGAGAGTGAGGAGGACAAACAGTTCAGGGCCATCTTTCAGCAGATCGCTGGAGATGTGAGGCCAAAAGCAATTCGTATATGTCACTTTGACTAGGCAGCAAGGCCTCTCCTAACCCTTGTACCATCAATGGTGCCTTTCTCCCTCAGGATATGCAGATCACTGCCAAAGAGCTGAAAAGTGTCCTCAACAAGGAGCTGACCAAACGTAAAGCAAACTCCAGTCTAGAATTTATATATTTAATTTTCAGCTCCCTTTCCTGTTCATTTTATTAAGCTTTTTATTTGTCTCTTTATATGTTCAGAAAAGGGACTGAAAACAGAAGGCTTTAGTCTGGACACCTGCAGAAGTATGATTGCTCTCATGGACGTATCCTTGATTAAAAGTTTCTTCTGCATTTGCTATCAGTTGAAAAAAAAAACTGACAAAAGAGGGTGTCGGGAATGAAGCAGATTTACACCTTGACTTTAAACTATGAAAGACCGACGGGACGGGCAGATTAAACCTGCAAGAGTTTAAACACCTATGGAACAAGATCAAACAGTGGAAGGTAAACCGACCACATTTCCCCAGCCCTTCAGAGTGTTAAAAATGCAGTTAGGGGCTTCTAGAGCGCAACCAGTGTACAGAAATCAGCGTCTCCAAGACATGGTGTGTTTTGTCTACAGTCAATCTTCACTCGCTACGACACAGACAAGAACAACACCATCAGCAGTTTCGAGATGCGTAATGCAGTTGCCGATGCAGGTACGGCGTTCGTTCCGTTCAGCGCGGGTCATCCGCGAGACAGTTTCGAAGCGTTTGTTTGCTCAAGTTTGAGAAACAGCTGAAGCTTGTGGTGTTGCTCGCGCACTTTGGTTTCCATGCAGGCTTTCAGCTCAATCCCCAGCTCCACGAGATCATCGCCATGCGTTACGCCAGCGAGCACCTTTATTTGGATTTCGACAGCTACATTTGTTGTTTAGTGCGACTGGAGGGCATGTTTAGTAAGTACACATTTAACACTTGTTCTGCAATAAATAAATAAATAAATAAAAGGTGGTTTGAAATGTTCAACTCTGGCTTAGGCAAATATGCCACTAAACTAATGCCAAGGAGTAAATAAATTTAGATATGTTTATAATCACCTAATGCTTATTGGAATATAATTGTTCATCTCTAAAGTGTTTAATGAAGAATCTTCTGTAAAACTGGATCTATATTTAGGAGTGTTCTGGATCACTGAATGGACCATTCTTGTTCCATGTTCCAGACTTCCATAGTAGATATGACTAGAAAATAATGTTCATTCTCTTACAGGAGCATTCAAAGCTTTTGACAAGGATGGAGATGGTCTTATCAAGCTCAATGTCTTTGAGGTAAAGTCATAACACAAGACATCGTTTTAAAGTAAAAATATTGCTGCAGGTCACTCTGTGAATATCCTTTTCATTATTTTTTGCAGTGGCTTCAGCTGACCTTGTATGCATAGGGCGATGAAACGGCTTCATCACCTTTCTAGAACGCCTGTTTTGCAGCCTTCAGGACAAGAACAAGGTGGAAAAAAAAAATTGATCGACTCATGTATTGTAACTTTTGTACCAGAGGGCATTACTGATGTCCTGCAGTAAGAATGTTTCAGAGCTGGTGCCTGGTGAAAACACTGAGACTACTTGGAATTACTGCCAGACCTCATTTTGGTTTTAGTCTATTATAATAAATACATTAATGGTGGTATTGTTATATATATATGGTCTTATGCTGCATTTTTGTTGTGCCTTGACTCTGCAGTCAGTACTGAAAGTGCAGTTAAAATAATTATTGAACTATTATAGAAATTGTTTCTTTAATAACTGACTAGATATTTTTATTTAAGGATTAAACAAATAATTAAACAAACCCCAGACTGATTTAGCATATATTGAGTTTACACAATTTTAGCATCTGCTAGCATCATAAACCCATGTGAATAAAACCAAACAGAAGACAATAATAGATTTGCTGTGAAATTTATTGATTTTCATGGAAAATACACATGGCATTTTAATACCGCGACTCATAACAAAACCGCACCTTTTGGGCAAAACGAATTACAAAAGAAATAGGGAATTAAATAATTAAATGGTGTTAAACTTTATCAAGGGTTTTTTTTTTGGCCAGCATTCACTGCATGACCCATCTTCTTGCCCATTACTCCAGATCACCTTCAAACCGTGCACCCTCACTGACCTTACAACATCACAAGCATGTACAACCTGGAGACTCCAGAAAGAAGTTAGCCTTTAACTATAGATGGAAGTTTGGAAACCACTCTCTTAGCTTCCCAGTCACAGGACTTGCTGACTCTTAACCCTTAGGATAAAGCAGCGTCCATGACGTCCCTCAGCTGAAAATCCTTTCAGTTTATGGTTTTTCTTTGTGTAAGAAACAGCTTACCAGTTATAATGCTCAAAATGTCAGAGCAGTAAACACAGTCACCATAGCAACAAACGCAGCTTGTCAAAAATAAAATTGAATCTGTAACCACTGGAAACCAAAAAGTACAGCCAACACTTAAGTCGGCGCCTAAATGAAACAAAAACAGTCAGTTAATTAAGTTCACCTTAATAAAGCAGCCATATTTTCTATTAACTGATCTGAATGCAAGTAGAAATTAATCAGTGAGGTCATGCAGATCATGTTCAAGACGACCATCATGTTGCATGAGTACAAACTGCAAACAATGCAACAAATTGGGCACCGATTGGGGTGGCATACCACAAAAGTAATTTCAAAATATTATTCCCCTTCAGTATTAGGTTGTCTTTTGAAGCTCTCCAGAGAGCTGAAAACCTGGCTTTGACCAGTTAATTCACTCGATAAGCATTATTTAGTTCAACCCCCCTGAGAAGCCACATAAACACATTTGTATAGAGAAGTGTTGTTGCAACCTCATGCGAGTCATGGTATTGCCATTGCTAATCTTAGTCTCTTCTGAAGTGCCCCCTTGAGGTGGTGCAGCACACAGCCACTGGTTTCAGGGAAAAACTGTTATCAGCCTTTTAATGATTTGTTCTGATCTCCTTTCCCTGCGTCCATAAAGTCACTTGGCCAGTGGAACTCACCTTCACAGAGGAAGACCTCGAAATTGCACTCAAGTCTTGCAACTGCTTGAATTTTGGATAGTGCAGTTTATAGACATGCACCTCTCAAATGTAACAGGTGATGGAGCTAATGCAAACTATCTGAGATTCAGCAGAGAATGCAAAAGAGGTGGAGTCAGAGCTCCTTAGCTAGCACAGTCCAGGGGTGGGGATTACAAACACCCCCCTCTGAGGTTTCTGAGGAAGAATGATTCAGCAGTGAAAGCTGTTAGTCTGTAGAGGTATCTGGCACCCTCTGGTGGCTGTTGCTGGTAAGGTTAGGAGAAAATCCACTGCAGGGTTTGCAAAGCTCGGAATCTTAAGATAATAAACACAAACTTTAATGATGTTTCAGAGAATACTTTTAAGCAATTAGAAATACGCACAATTTACAGTTTAAAACATTGCTTTAAGTGAAATTTAATTTCTTGCAAGACAAAATCATGTCTAATTTGCATCAGAAAAGAAAAAAAATGTGCTTAATATCACAAATACAAATTCTGCTTTAAAAAAGGAGGCTTACTTTGCATCCTGTGCAGGATCTCTAGCCGTTTTGCTTTTAGGGAGGCCATCTCTGCAATAACCTAACAAATGTAGTCCATTAAATAAAGACACTGAGCTAAATACATTTTCTGACTAAGGAGAATATCCAAGAGACAAACACAAGTGTACTTCAGTACTGCTGGAACATTTGATGCATCTTTTGCCCAAGAAAACTGCAGTTCTGCAAAGCTTCCAGCCTGCAAATCTCATTCAACCCAAACAGGAGGCTCAATCATGCAAGTCGATGGGAGACTACAGCACTAGCAAACAACCATAGGTGGACATTGCTGGAAAGTAAAAGTCCTCACCAGGATTTTGTTCAAGCATCCTAGATTACATTGATGCCACCAATTTTAACTGCAGTCTTGCGCCAATTAGAAAATCCAGGAAGCTTGAGCAAAATCCCGGCGAGGACTTTTACTTTCTGAATCTGGAATGTCCACCTCTTCAAGCAATGGTCCTGCCTACCTGCTGTCTGGCCACTTGTAGACGCTGTGCTTCTGTGTAAGCAACATGTAGGGCGGCACGAGCCTGAAGCAGGTAACCGTCCACGTACTTCACGGAGCCGGTCAATTCCTCCTCTCTCAGAGACATCGCCAACAATTCACTTAACTGCTCTGAAAATGGCACACACACACCACATACACACTGTGGTGGAATGTGACATTTTTACAGGTGTTAAAAGTACACAGGGATGACATTCATGGGACGAGTCTTTCAGTCGTGTGTCCCTTTATTTATATCCACTTTCTACCAACCATTTTCAAAGGCAACTTCCTTCTCATCATTCTTTAACAAAACGCACTGAAATAGTAAACAACCACTTACCTTTTGTGGGTTCTTTTGTGTTTAGATGTGTAGTCTTAAGAAAAAAAACAATTCAGAAATTAAAAGAAAATATTGATTGTATCAGAGCTTCCAATTTTAAGTATTTGTCATACCTGCTTTTTCTGTGTTGTTTGTCCAATAGGTTTGGATTCAGATATTTCATAGTTATCATTACTGTGAAACTGTTGAATGCTGTATGCCTCAGTCTTCATGCAAACTGAACTGACCATTACACTATTTTGTGTCTCAAAACCTTCATCAAGGGTTTTTTCTAGTGTTGGTATGAGTGCATCATTTTCTCTCAGGTGCTTTGATGTCTCCACCTCCTTCTCTCTGGCATTCCTGATGTCTCCCCTTTTCCTCTCTTCATTTCTCATGTCTTCTGGCTGCAAAACACAGTTTTGACTTGATGTTCCACCATCTTGCCTCTCACTACCAGGACCTGGAGAGTGAGGAAGGGCCTCTGCTGCCTGTCCCAAGGGTTTTACAAATGCAGAGACTTCTGTGTCGCAGCTGATGGATTCCCAGTGAAACCCTTCATCTAAGGGAACATCGTCTTCCACTGCTTTTACAGCAGGTCTCTGTGGCTCAGGTGCTGAGGGACTTGCAAGCTCAATCCCAAACCTTCAAATTGATCATATTCGAAATATGTAAAAACATGCACTCTGTTCCAGTCACAAATGTAAAGGGTCAGAACTGTTGACTGTGTATTAACTGTTCTGTCATGTTAATGCACTCACCTGGGCTTGCCTCCCTCTTTCTGTAGCTTCTTCTTGGTAGATTCCTGGCAAATTTTGATCCAGTTCATTCTCCACTGGGAGCTCTTAAAACTGAATTGCTTCTGCAATGCAGACTTTGGTTGCTTGGATGCCTCCGTCACTTTGCCAGGCCTCTGAAGTGTGTGCACACCTCTGGCCATGGTCAGGTTGGGCTTTTTGACTTCTGCATTGCTAACAGATTGCATCAACAAGGCTGGTGGAGCATGCTTGTCTTGTGAAGGCCCTTGGTCTTTTTCATTCTTCTTTGGCATGTCTATATTGGGTATTGCTGGCCTCTTTACTGCATTCGAGAGCTTAATTTGTGGAGATGGTCTTCTCTCTGTCTTATCCATCTGTTCACTGCCCTTCTGACTCTTCTTTAAAAAAGCTCCTCCGGATGCTTGACAACCTCCAAATGGCTTTTCAGACAAGGGAAGAGCCAATGACAGCCTGGGGAAATTTTGTTTGTATGGTGTTTCTTGAAGCTGGGCACTCTGGCTTTTTCCTAACCTATTGCCATTTGCAGGTGTTGGCTTGGGATGCCCCGTTGAGCTGTTCCCACCCACAATTCCCTTCACAGTGCAGATATCTGAACCTGCTGATGATCCAACAGCCTGCTTCACAGCCAGGGATTTACGGACACTCCTCATCACTGTTGATGAGCAAGTCACATGACTCGACTTCAACCCAGATGTACTGGGTTTATCTGGTAAAGCAGGCTGCCTCCTGCAGTTACTCTCAATTCCTTCACTGAAGGCAGAAGGTCTTTCACAAGCAGACATATTTAGTTTGGGCTTCAATGAAATGTGGGTCAAACAATGCTTCTTCACAAGGGAAGCACCTGAAGAATCTGCATCAATTATTCTTCTTTTTTGCAGTGTAGTACTTGGTTCTGTTTTCTGTCTGGATCCTGATGCAAGTTGTCCTCCTGCCAAGAGGAAGAGATGATGCCCCCTTAATGGGACAAGCTGGTCAGTTATAAAGTCTACTACTCCTATAAGGAAACAAGCTTCTTACCTGTTTACCCACAACATGGACTGACCCGTACTCTGCAATGGTTTAAGTTCCCTTGTCAGACACTACACGATACAGGCTCTGGAGTTAAAGTCTTACTTTCTCAATACTTTCGTCACGGTCATTGTGGAAATAAAATGTAAAGTGGGAATACATTGTGACATTGTGTACAGCAGCTCCCTCACAAGGTGTTGCCTGGTTACCTTGCAGTCCGTCCCTGGGGTTGGATGAACCTTTGGTCACTGTATTCCATTTCTTGTTCTTCGTGTTCTTTTTCTGATTAAATTCCTGAGATCGGACTGCAGTCCTCGTCTTCTTCGTTTTCAGTCTTTCTATTTGTTTATACCTAACAGTACAAGTAAATTCAAAGAACATAGAAAATAAGTAAAACACCTAAAACTTGAAGCATCGTTTAAAGGAATACAAATCCGAAGCATAATCATTAATTTTTTAGGGCCTTTAACTGCGCAATGGATTTCCATTCGTCTCCGTCCTCACGGCACTTTGTAGAAGGAAGCAGTTATGGGAGAGCATGAGGGAGTGAGGGAGTGAGTGGGATGTGAAGGAGTGAGTAAGTGAGCGAGCATTAGGGAGTGGGCGCGAGTGTTTGAGAGAGCATGAAGTGGAGCGTGTGCGAGTGAGCATGAGGGAGTGGAGCGCGAGTGTATAATTTTTCTAAATTTGTTTAGGCTATCGTCAATATATCAATAGCAGCTGTACAGATGTACGGAAATGGAATAAAAAATCTTGAGGATTCCACTCCATCTGAACTGTAATAAATAATTTAAATACACCAGTGTATACCAAAGTACTAAAATAGTACTTTGGGTCGATCGCTTCTTTGGTAACCAACCACAGTCATTATCTGCTTGTTTGTGCTGCATTTAAGGACGTACTTTAACTCGTACCTCTTCTGATCTGTCTGAGCACAAGTGGCACGGGGCTCAGAATTATTGGAGTCCACTGTAAACCCATTTCTTCTGCGACTGTCCAGGCTGTCCAGGTCGGTAATCTGCTCACTAGAGGAACTGCGTCTCACATACTCCTCAAGCCCCAGAACCAACATCTCACAAGCCCAACACTTTTGCTTTTGCTGGCTGTAGGAAAACAGAGTAATTTTATTTTTTGTGTACTTGTGACATCATATAATAAAATATAATTATTGAAATACTAAAACCTGATGGATTGTTGATGCAGGAGATTTTGCACAGTGCTCCAAACCTACCTTCCCTTAATCCTCTTGACCACTTCATTGTGCAGACGGCTATGGATGTTCTTATCCAGTTTCTGTTCAGAAGGAGCAGGAAAGAAACTGATACGTTTGTCTTCAAAAGAGGAAATGTATCCATTTTCACAATTCATATATTTTTAACTTCCAGTGTTGCTGAAGTATAGTCAGCACTCTTTTCCTGAGCTACTGTGGTACAAAAAAAAAAAAATGTAAGGAGGGACAGGAGGGATGATGCCCAATCAAAAACTTCTTGAAGGAACAATCACTAAGGTTAGATAGAAGCTGGAAGCTAGGAATGATCCAGTTCAAAAGATGTCACAGAAATGATACAACATACTGAGTAACTACCATTTAAACAAGAACTTTAATTTGCTTTGAGTTTTTATCCCACCTGTCTTTTGAAGTAACAAAAGCAGATGCCGCATTTCTGTCTTTTTCTCTTTTTGCTTTTCATGTTCGGGTGTTTGACCTCTTCCTCACAACGCCGTTACCCTTAGAAAGGGTTCTGAAGGGTCTTCACGCTGTGCAAATCCTGCTCCAACAGAAACAGTTTTAACAAAATTACAAAGGTTTTTAAATTCATGTACATAGTGTTGAAATCCCATTAATGGATCTCCAAGTTACTGCACATTCCAGAACTAATGTTTCCTGGAGGAAATAAAGAAAAACATGCAGATGGTCATAGATTCCACTGAATCAAGGTTCTGTTAATGATAGCTGTGGATATCTGTTGTTTTATCTAGATTCCTAATGTGCCTGTTCACATGTGGTTGTCGGTACAGTGTCAGTGGGGCTGGATGTGGCCTTAGTACACCAGGGAGGCCAATGTGGATTTACTTCTAAAGAGGTTTTGTGGTTGGTGTAAAAGTTACTGAAGAGCTCGGAGGGCTCTGAGGCAGACATATCCATCATATCAGACCAATCCATCATTACACATCGATCATATTAATTACAATTTTTAAGGACATTGTACAATGTTTTTAATTTTGGATAGTGTGCTTGGGTTAATTTTCTAAGATGAGGTTTGACTACTTCTTGTCACTGACCGACAGTCCTGTGCACCGTTCTGTCTGTGATTCTGTCTGTGATTCTGTCTTAAGCGAAAGTATTTATTCCAACCTCATTGCGGCGCTAAAACTTGAAATGACTTCAACAAATCACTAGCAAAGAAGAAGAGAATCCGGAAGACGCACGAACGAAACAAAATCCAGACAATTTACATCTGTATTATTGCTCAGTTTTGTCTAGTGTCTTAATTTACAATGTGTACAGGTTGTGTACAGAAAGAATATCCCGACAGGGTAGGTTAATAATAATAATTTCAAGATAACCTTGCTAATACAGTAATCTTATGAACATTTTTTCCCTGCAGTAACCCGTGCTATGTTTTGATACTTTGCATAGCCAGCCATCATTATCTTGCTGAGTATATAGCTAGAGAATGATAGTTGCTGAATATCAATAGTTCATATTAATCTTAAAACATTTTTATTCCGTCAGAAACTATTAGCAGTGTAGTAATTTTGTAAGTCTCAGGGTACATACGCGACTAGCTTTGCCGTTAATTCTTTTTATGTGGTGTGTCCTAACCAGATTAAGGGGGGATTATGCTAGCTAGCTGTATAAGCATCACAGGATCGTGACAGTTTTTGTAATAGCCAGTCGTCTGGATTATATTATTATGTGTATTCAGTTATGTTGTACTTACATAAAAATGAGGCTTCAGTCGATGCCAAAAAAAGGTACTGGCGATATCCAGAATGGAGCAAATGAAGGCGGCTAGCTAACAACGGTTCAACAATAAGAATGTTTTACGATTGTACTGTTCGCAGTCACACGTTTGTAAAGTACAGCTTAAAACGTAAATGCTTAGGAAAGAGTGCATTCAGTTGATGATTGGGGTTTGATGTAGTAGACCATCCCGGTAGATCACGGACCACGTGGGACACATTTCATGCCTGACTCTAATCATTAGCGCAATGACCCAATTCACTTGAAGCCTAATTTATTCACCGAATACAGCACATGAGGTATTACGGTATATTTTCTTCAAACCTGCTTAGTATTAGACGTTGCTATTTTTTGTCCGTTAACATTGTTTACATTTATCTCTAAATCAATAGTCTCATTGTTGACACGATGACACGTTGGCCCAAGTAATCCACTTATATATGCAGGATGGCATGTGGATTTTTCCTGAGCAGTCCGTGTATTTGTACGTGTATTTCAGCTCTGTGATCTGATTGTATTGTTTACAGGGAAACACTTGCCTAGATAACGGATCGTATCTAATGAATTTTCTGGGCTGTGCCAACTGTCAGCAACGAGACTTTGTGCTGATCAGTAACAAGACCATGGTGGATGAAGACGAGGAGGAGATTGTCACTTATCTCCGTAAGTTATTTTAGCAAACATATATATAAATGTGTAGATAAATTTTGAAAGCACACAGGATACTCTGGGGGGGGGGAAAGGCATAACAAGTCACAATTAAATATTTCCACAGACAAGTGCAAGAATTGTGACCATGTCATAGCCAGACATGAATACACCTTTTCTGTGGTGGATGATTATCAGGTAAAGGCTTTGTCAGGACTTCTGTGACCACACACATTTTTCATGAAATGGAATTAACACATTAAAAGGATAAAACACATTAAAAAAAATATATTGTATCGAAATAATGACAAGACAAACAGTACATGGCACCGTATTTATTCACAATGTAGGTTTGCACTAAATGACTTGTCTTTTGATCTGTCCCAGGAATACACAATGTTGTGTATGCTGTGTGGGAAGGCTGAGGATTCCATCAGTGTAATGCCAGATGATCCAAGACAATCTGCCCCCCTCTTCTAGAGCAGAAAAAAAGAGAACTATGGAATCCCTGGAGTAAGATTGGTCATGTCTATTCTGGGGAACCAACAAGTATTCAGGGTTTCATCCTTGCTTAGCTCCAGAGAATACATTCAAACGACTGCTTAACTGAAAGCCTTTCGGAAACAAACATTTGTAAATACACTGATCCTGGAGAAAATATCCCAAGATGCATTGTGTCGGCTGGCTTTATTATGCTTATATGAGAATGAAGAGGTACCTGTAAAGTTGAGATACAAGCTTAGTTTATGATGTGCTGATCTGATCTGTGCACAAACAAGGTATGACAGCCTAACTCAGTATTTCCAAATGTCTGCTTGACATTTTATCCCTTATGAACTTGGTTAGAAAGAACAGTGTACAAGCCATGTCAACTAGAACATGATGTATAAGCAGTCTTCAGTCTTAATCTGTAGTATTACTGCAAACCGAACGAATAGGGATTGGCAAAGAACTATACAGGAATAGTGTAAACAAGTGATTTTGATAGTGTTTGAGTGCATATTGCATTCCACCGTTTCACTATTTCTGCTTGGTGTACGGATGCCCATGTATGATAAAAGTACTGTCATTTTAATGAACTGTATTTCTAATCTAAATTGAACAGGGAAGACACTTTTGTATGCTTTGTCTAAATGAAACAATGGGGGGGAAATAATAAATGATTCTCCATCACATTATGGCTTAATTTTGTCACTTTAACTTTTTCACATGAGGATACATTCCTTGTCGAAGGTGTTTTAAATTAAGCTCAACTGTCTACAGAAGTACCTTGCATTTGATTATTTATTGTTTATATGAATACATATACATTCCAACATAGTGACACTTTTTTTTTTGTGTAACCGATTCTTGTTCATTAGCAAAATACATGAAGCATGAAGTGTTTCTCCCCTTTATGTATTTATATCTATATACAGTTTAGATTCTGTACATTTCTTAAGTAGTAAGCCAAGTTACTATTGTGTCACTCTACTGATTAATGTGAATAAGCACAAGAGGTCAAGAGAAACTATCCAAAACTAAACCACTAGTCTAACTGCACAGTACACACAGAGCTCTCGGTTATGGCGCTATAAATGACACCACTGTCAGCCTGGATTTTCTAATTACAGTCCGATGTTCATAATTACAGTCATTTGACATGCATCTCTGCAGAGGCCATTTATCTTTCAAAACAGATTTCAGTAAAAAATAAAATAAAATTCACCATGGGAACTCAGTCATGTAAATGGTTTTGAATTAATAAATACACATTATTCTGCTTTTTTTTCCCAAGTAATATCTTACTACATAGTGTGATATGTGTTCTGTGTTCCATCTGTGTTCCAATTCTTGTTTTGAGTGAAGAGGTCCTTGTGCTGATTTGATGGATCCACACTGCTGCTCTGCAATTCATTAAGTTCCTTAATGATGGTGCAGTAAGTTATGCTAGTGCGTTATAGTAAGCATTAGAGATACACTTGGCAAATGCAAAGAGCCTGAGCCTGAGCCTTAATAAGGTAACAGCAAGGCCAGGCTGGAGCGAGTAGTAGAGTTTCGCCGTCGTGTTCTGCTGACATCTAATAAATAAATAAATAAATACATTCTATAGATGATGTAGTTTACAGTACATACATTCCCTGAAATACATATATACACATGCTTGCTTGTACGATACACTGTCTACGCATACATTGATTTTACACAGCATGGATAGCCAGCATTTGACGTGCGAGCTGAATCAAACTCTCGCTTGCGTTCAGTGATGAATCAGGGTTGGAAAAGTAAACGAAACAAGTGGAGAGGAAAAAACAAGTGAACGTTCCCGCCAACAAATCAATGTCACATCTGTATTTGGAGCACTCTGTTTGGAAGCGTGCATTAATTTGAGAAAAATACAATGTTTATTCCAACATTTTTGCTTTTAAACAATTAAGCACGCTGTGCTTCAAATACACATTTGACAGTGGTTTGATCTCAGTAATATGTAAACAAAGAAGAGCCAGAAGGAGAAAAGAGTAGAAATACATTGGCACAAAAATACATGAAGCACATCTTTGAATTAAGACAAAAAAAACAAGGAATGCTTTCGGATGGCATAAAAATGAGCTAAAAGCAGAAGATGGAAAATCCATGGAAAACTGAGAGAAGCATCATTATGCCAGAGGTTTGATAAAATGGCAAACACACTACGCTTTCAAGTAAGTTTAACCATCACTGCTGGCTTTAGCCCCCCTCTCCTTCCATTCTCTCAACTTCCATCTTTCACTTTTCATCAATGCCAATTTAAAAGCTACTTGTAAGATCCTTTTACCAAGAACCAATAAAATCAAATGAGGTCCATCACGACAGTTATCTTTCTCATTATCTTACTTGTTTATCTTGCTAGTTGGTTTGCTCTCAGTGCTTCCTGCTTTGCCTTTGGCACAGTATCCCGACACACGATTTATTCGCATCTCACTCAACCGAGGAGGTGGAGAACCTGAAATGCTGACTGGCGATTGGCTGTGACACCCCTCAAAGCGAGAAGGGGAGGAGCTTAGGGAGCGCTGTATGCAAGAACTGGTACGCTGGTACCGGGTCGGGACCACACCTCCTCGCTCCTGCATAAGCTGGGTGAGGTTGTCCAGGAGATCCGCATCACTGGTGCTGCTAGCTCGGATACGGTAACGCCTGCGCCTACGACACAGAATGGGAGGATACGTCTGCTTATGTCTGCTTACGTCTCCTTATGTCTACACAAATAAACAGATATCGCTTATTGTACAATCAAAATATAACCCCTGCATCTCCATCATGAATCAAGTACAGGTTTGCTATCTACCTGTCCAAATTCTAGGACAAAGAAACAAAAAGGAAAAATGTATTTTTACAATCAAGACTTCACTGTGTCACTGGCACTGATATGCACAGGCATACCACCAGGTGCACTCTCTAACCTGTTGTCCCCGCCTGGGCGGAGGGGCGGTTTTCCTGGTGGAGGCCGTGGCACGAAACGAGCAGAGATCTGCTCGGGCCCTAGTGTAGGGCTTATGGGCCTTGGGATCTTACTCCTACTGGACAGAGCGCCAGAGGAGGAGGAGAGCGAGAGGAGGTCGTCGGCCTGGTAGTCGGAGCCGCGGGAGCCTCTCTCGGACGGGAAGGAGAATTTCTCGCGGAGCAGCGCGGAGGGGAAGTGCTCACAGGATAGGGAGAGAGACGGGGAGAGAGGGGCAGCGAAGCTCCTGCGGGTGGGGGAGTCTGGGTCACGGACCGGAATGCGGCTGGCTCGTGGGGATAATTCTCGGGGTGAAGCGGGAACCGGGGACACGGGGCCCGCTTCAGCCGTGTCTCCAGTGGTCTCGCCATGGTTGGGAGTCGTGGAAATCCCGCCGTCGGGACAGCCCGAGTCGCTCTCCACGTCTTTCTCGATCGCCTTGATGGAGGCGAGTTGGTCGTTTGCAGCGTCGGGCGATTGAGGGAAGGTTTTGGGTGATGAACCTGCTGCTATGCGGTCAGGATCTTCTTCTGCTGTGACTGACGACGTGTTCTGCACAGGATCACTTTCACCCTTTTGGTGGAGTTTAACTGTCTGCGGCAAAGTGCTGGATAACTACAAGGATAAGGTGGTATAACACAGAACAGAAGTAACTGATGGAACTCAATCCTTAGATTAAGGCCCTTGCAACTAAACATCATTAGTGCAGGTCCTTGCTGTGTAAAGCAAATGTAAATGGCTAAATGAAAATTAAATAGCAAGTACACAAGCCTAGTTAATATACACCTTTAACACAGCAGAACAATGGTAATTTACTTACCAAGCATAGCTTAACTGCCAGTTCAGTGCACTTATTATGTACACATTAAGTAAAAACACTAGCATTTATGAATGGTGAAAACCACACTAACACTTTTAGAAAACAACACCCCCTATGTCTGAGAACACTTTGTACTGACCTGGTCTAGCTGGGCTCGGCTAAGGTGAACCACTGATGATGGCTGGAGAGTGGGCAGCCTCCTCAGCCCAGTTACCCCAGACAGCCCCGTTAGAGCAGGCAGGCCAGACAGCCGTGTGAAAGGAGGGCCTGTGTGGCAGAGGGCAGAGTGGATGTCCACGGGTCCGCTCAGGGTAGTGGCACGCTGGGGTAGGGGGTCAGACCAGGTGCGAGGCAGGGCCAGGGGGCTCGAGGACCGCGGAGACACCCCTGAACGCTCCTCTTCGTCAGGCTTGGAGCCAGCCGAGCCGCTACCCCCTTCCAGCTCGACCAGGACCCACTCCTGGGAGTCGCCCTCTTGAGGGACCGGGCTGAGATTGACAGCTACATAGCCGCTGCTGGCTGCCCCCTCTTCGTCCTCCACGGAGCCCTGCTCAACGCGACAGACGGTCCTCTCCTGGGCCAGCCCCGGCCGCTGCTTTCCTAAGCTACACGTGAAACAGATGCGAGATGATGACATGTCAGCACAGTAACCTAAACGAGGTCTCCAAGCTGAGAACGAAGTGGCTAATAAACTTTCTTTGCTGAATGCTGAAGAAGTGTCTGGTACTGACTAGGCCTCTAGGAAGCGTTCGATAGTGGGTTTGGGCTCGGGGGTCAGTCTCTTGTCCAGACCCACACTCTGACTGTGACGCATCCTCCTCAGCAGCGGAGCCACGCGATCGATGAGCAGCGTCTCCGATCTCACGCGCCTCGGCGAACCCTGGATGGAGCCGCTGTTGGGGCTCTGGTTTCCCTCTTTACTCCTCTCCTCCTCGCTGGCCACCTGGACAGATACAGAGGCAGCACAAGTTATCACTACATTCACTGCTAATTGGATATAGTGCATCAGAGCACATGTATTCAGTTTATTACATAACAATAATAAATTATTGTTCTGTAATAACAATACCCCCCCCCCCCCAGTGTGATGGCTCTGTTCAGGTGGACGCCTCGAGAAAGCGAGGAAACCTGGAAGGTGATTTACGGTTCTTTTCATTTTACGAGCCTTTCCGGTTCGTTGCTCCCCACCATTCCCGGTACCTTTCTGATCAGCGGCAGGACGGGGTTGCGGCTACGGTCCCGGCTGTGCTCCAGCTCGTCCCACACATCAGCCCCCTGGCCGTGCTGCGGCGGGATGGGGAGGCAGTTGTCCGCCTCGCTGAGCCGCTCGCCCTGAAGGACGTCCTCCGTGTTTTCACGCTGCAGGTCACCCGGGATGGCGGAGGCGTTGGCCATGCTGGGTGCAGAGTTGTGACAGAGACTTAACCTACACGGCTTACAAGACAGCCGGGGCAAACCAATAACACGACAGCATTCTGTACTGAGGAACGGAGCCGATCCAGTATCCTTGGCCGTTTTTCAGCTGTTCGCTGTTGGTCTTGAAATTTTCTTTTAAAAAGTACAAGATGAGGCCTTAGAGGTCAGTTAAGACCAGCACAGTTTCCTGTACACCTAGTCATCTTCTTGCCCACTGTTAGGGTTAGGGTTAGGTTCTGCCTACCCCAGGTATGCTGGTGTGAGCCGAGTCAGCTGCTGGGCTGTGGTTGCTAGTGCTGCAACAGTCAGGGAGTCCTCAGAGTCGGTCCTCTCCCAGTCATAGGGGTCGTTCTCCAAAACATTGTAACTCTTCATGCTGTTGTCGAATACTGACATCAGGAGCTGGGAAACACACGTGGCATCACAGAACAGCATGCTGATTCAGCGGTGCTACTGCTAGGGACACATTCATAGCACTGAAATGGTAAAGGATTACTCCCCTTACTGACAAATGACCCTTTGACATATGAAGGACATCGAGGTTCATGGAATTACCTGATAGTCGGGTTTGGTGTAGTAGTCAAGGTTTGAGATGTGGTCGAGAAATATGCTGAATTCTGAAGGAAGGTGCTTGAGCATGAGACAATGGTCGTAGGTCTCCTTCAGGTTCCCTACTTGCTCCTGAATGAGGAAAAATAGAGGACGATAGAATAACACTCACGTACCATCAACCCAACACCCAAACTACAAGCGTTAAAAACAAAATGTGTCTTACCCAGTGTTGGAAATATTTTTTAATAGATCATTCAAACAGTAAAGTATGATTAGAAATCAAAGTGATTGCAATGAAAATCATACATACTTTGTCCTTGACTTTTCTCCAGGGCAACTGACCCACCATGAACTCTACAAGCATATAGAAGAGGGACCACAGGTCGTCATGCCGACCCATTTCCTGTACAAATAGAAAAACAGGGTTTTTTCACTTCTGAAAACAAGTACCAGTATATGTGAGTGAGAAGCTGAATTTATATACCTTATTCTTGTGAGCATTGATTGAGGCGTAACGGACGGTTCCCCTGAATCCTGCTACAGGTCGAGGCTTTAGAAAAGGAAGAGAGAACAGTAGCTGAGGAATATTAGGCACCTTAACCCAAACCAATACGGTATATTTAATAATTTGGTAAACAAGACTTTGATCAACTAGGTAACATACTGGACGGACTTCTTGACACGAGTTTGTGAACTGGCGTGCCAAACCAAAATCCAGCATGTAGCAGGTTCGACAAGTGGTAGCCAGACGCCCCATGGCAAAGTTGGACTGGTCAGGAAAGTAGCAGAAGATTTAGGGATTTAAAAAAAAATTCAGTAAACAACAAAAGGTAAGAAGGGATGTTCTTTAATACATCCAGTTACAGTTCATGGGATGCATGTTACATCTGAAAGGATTTAAATCAGTACTGCTAAAACAAAGATGTCCCAGTACTAACTCTGAGATTACCTCTATAAACATACCATACGTACTACACATTTTAGTAGGAGCTCCATTGTTATGCCAAAATGTTTACAGTTGTAGTATAAAACATACACTGCATTGCAGCCTTTACAGGTTAGAGCCAGGGAGTCTCCCTCAAGGAGAGAAACAGCCAGAATTTTAAAAGCTGCTGCTGATGGGGATTCCTCACCGGTTTGATGTCTCTGTGAAGGAAGCCCACCGAGTGGATGCTCTCGATGGCCTCCAGAATCTGCCGGCCAAGCCTGAGAGTGGTGGACACGGAGAAGGTTCCGTGGCTCATAGTGCGCCGAAGGTCAGCCAGGTTCCTTCCCTGGAATCAAGCGTCACTTTCTTTTGTTAGTCGGCTTGACTTATTATAACGATGGTTTCTGTCAGTTCGATTCATGCAAATAACGTGATCTTTCCACCTGCAGATGACATTACATCATTACCTGAAGTTCCATCACCACATAATTGAATCGGTCGTTACGTCCGCAACCAACAAAGCGGCAAACGTGGTCCTTACCTGTCAGCAAACATAAGATTAGCTAGGAGATTCATACTCTTAAAAGATTTTTTATTTTTGGTGGTTACAACTCAGCAGTTTATCAGCTTCAGCGACCATGAAGCAGGGCTCCATCAAGCCTCAAATCAACACATCAACTATACATCAGGCTTTTCGTGAATTCCATGGTCTCCAGCCCACCACATAAAATACTAAAATGTGTTCTGATAGTTTTACAGTGCTGCCATAAAAGTGATTAGAATATAAATCAAGGATTTTGTTAAACTAGCCAGACTGGATTAAAACCCCAGTCTATGCTGAACAAAAAATACACTTTTTTGTAAAAATAAATGGAAACTATAATTCATACTGGCTAGTCATTTAATTTCATTTGCAAGTGATTCAACATTACTTAGTATTATACAAAAACATTCTTGTTTTGATTCTTTATGTGGATGTAGATTTTGTAGGTGTGGATAAGAAAAAATGAAACTCATCCATGAGCACGTTGAATTCCTCACCCTGGAGTCTCTTTAGAACAGCTACTTCCATCTTCAGGACCTGTTTGGGCTGCTGGGCTGACTCAACTTTAAGAGCCACACTGCACTGGCTCAACTGGTCCAGGACCTCGTATATCTCCCCAAAGCCACCTCCACCAATCTTTTTTATCTGAGGAAGACAACGAGAGGAAGAACATTCTTTTTTTTTTTTTTAATAAAAATACAATGTTTTTTCCATTTAAAAAATTCTTATGCATCTCTTTGTAATTTTTAAATTATTTCTATAACTTTCAACTGAGAAGATCCCTGATGAAGAGTTCCTGATCTGTAAATACTGCTCCTTCATGAAAATACACATTAAAACTATTTTGAAATGAAGCCTGAATAGTTGGCTATAGTGACTTTCTGCACTCAGTTGTACAGAAACAAGAAAAAAAGAGAAAAGTAAATTGTGGAGGAAAAACTGGTTGGAGAGTCGTGAGCAGCAAGGAGTGTTTATTCTTTAAAGAGAGCTGGAGGCAAAAATGAGTGGATTGTTCTGATCTGATTCAAAGTTTCAAATCCCAGGTTTCGTGTGTCCAGACTTCACTCTGGCTAACAATATCAGGAAATGGATATGCATTTTGTGAGAAATAAAAGCTTGATTTAAAGCACAAATACATCAAATACATCCGCTCTGACTCATGGCAAAACTGTGTCGCTGAACTATTCGAACTAAATGAGAGTTGTTACGGTTGCATGCAGTGATTTGTTGTTGAGCACAAAAAAAACCAAAATCCTCTGCGACAGCAAAATAAAGGCTAAAATTGTGTAGAATAGCACCCGGCATTAGAGGTTGTGGACAGACGTCCCCGCTTATGATGGCTGTTTAGCAATGTACTGCATTCTTTGCTCTGATGACAACAGTGCAGTTTCTTACACCTGCACCATGCTGGCTGACTGAGGGAACAAAACATCTCGTTTTTTTTTTTTTTTTTTTTTTTTTAAAGTCAAAGTTTCCATGCAAGGGAACAGTGTTTACAACATGAGCACTGATACACTCAGTAGGACACTGGATGTTTTAAACATGGCTATTTAACTGCACCCTCCTTCATTCACACACACACACACACACACACACACACACACAAAATACTATTTCTTATACCCACATTTTCTAAAATAGGAAATGGTCCATTCCCTGTTTCTAAACGTGTCAGTCTTTCCATTCAACTTTGTTTCTTTATTTATCAATTATTATTTAAATACTTAAAATAATGTTTACATGTTATTATTAAATAACTTGCATCCTAAGTCTTACACATTTACTAGAAAAAAACTACAAAAAAGCTAAGCCAAATCCTTAAAACACTTTACATTCAGTTTTTACATGCCCATTTATATTTATTGGCAATGGATTCCATTAACCTAATGACCTTAACGAATGTTAGGAGCAAGCCAAATGTAAAAAAAAGGCCTACTCACCACTCTCCAACGCTCCCGGACCATGTTCCCAACCGACAGTATGTCGGTCTGATCCCCTGCTCCACTCATCTTAGTGCTCAAGCACGTACTGAGCACGCCCAGAGGTGATCAGCATCAGGCATCAGTGATGCAGGCTCCCCACTGGAATTCAAAGCAATGCACACACAATAAATACGACAGTGGAGCCGCACAACCCTCCAGCCACCTCCCAAGGGAACGGTTCTGTAAAGATGGTTCTTCCTGTGGGTTACAAGTATAAAAGATCAAGCCTATTGAAGACATGGCAGAACTACTCTTGCCCCAGTGGATTAACCTGATTATACCTCATTCCCTCTGACAAACATAAGCAAGATCTGCTTAAAGACCTTGTCCTGATTCTTTACTGCATATATCTGGTAGAGAGCAAAACTTCTTGCCAAATATTGGCAAATCCAGGAAAGTAGTGGTCTTGCAGATAATTCACCTTTATGAATGCTTCTTTTTTATTTGTTACAGGGACACAAAAAATTGGGGATTCAGGCCGTGTTACATATAAAAAGGTATATTTCTCTGAATTCTGCTGACAGAACAGGATTTAAAAGTTCTAAATAAAATATTGGTATAAAAAACTGCTAGATATTGTGAAACAGATGCATTCAGGAAAACTACATTTAGGGTTGCTTTTGTAAATCAGTAGTTATGTATCAAAAATGTGATTTACAAATGGCAATATTAATAAATGAGAGAATACAAAGGTGTACAGCCATAAACACAGGTGTTTAACACCCAGGAAAGGGTGCAAGACTAGGCCTATTTATATCTAGACAAACTCAAAGCAAGTAAATCTCGTCTGGGTACAAAAACAATTAGCTAGCTAGTCAACAATTAAACAACTTGAAACAGGATTTACAAAATCCTGACTAAAATTATGGCTGTAACGTCATATTTGTTTATTTTTTTGTTAATGTAGCACAAATGATCGCTGCAGTTCTTGCATAGGAGAGTACTGTCTGTGACCCTTCAGGGGCGCTACAATAACTATTTACTGGCGTTGCCACCCCTTCATGCAAGATTTTGATTTTGAAAAAAATATGAATAATCTATATATGATGAATACTGTTGGTATAATTAAATACCAGTTATTAACGTGCTTAACTGGCTCGCCTAAAGAGAAAAGCTAGACAACATCAAATTTGATGGAAGCTTTGTTGTAAACCCACATCATAAAGATGAACGGTATTGGACGACTGGATTATTCTCATTAACCGGCTAACTATTATTACCACGGTAACAGCGAGCTGCTAGTGTTATTACTCGTAGCCTAGCTAGCTAGCTATAGCACTGCGGAGAAGATAGTTCAGAAATCAACCAGTCATTGTATGAGTGATGCAGTATTTTTTTATATATATATATTTTGCTTGACTGTGTTTATACAGTGCATAATTCAGTACTCTTAGTTGGTATTCTGCGATACCACAGAGACACACGCTAAAACAGTAAGCTATTAATCAAGCTAGCTGGCTAGTTAGCTGCTAGCTGGAATACAAATACGAGCTCCGTTCACAGACAGCTAGTGCTAGCTAACTTGTGACATGCAAAACGAGCGCACCTTGGCAACATAAAAAGCGCAGCATTCTGCGCTCCACGATGGGACTGACGCGGTAGCTAATTAGCTAGCTACTTAAATCCATGCCAGCGAGGTATCCTAACTCAATAGCTAACCAGCCAATTAGTGATTTGGGGACACAGTAGTGGACTACAAATGCTGGCTAGCTAACTAGCTAGTGAAACGGTTTCTTTAGCTAACTGGCTTCTAGCTAAATAAAAACAAGCGGCAAATGGACAGTTTTTTTATACTCCACTGGTATTACTATCAAGATTGGTCCAATAACGTTATCTACGCTAGTTAGCCAGATGTTGCATAGAAAGCACTGCGGCTCGTTGGCGCCCAGTCAAGTTAAATAGCTTTTCAACACCAAGAGCATGCTACTTTAACATGTATTTATGTAGTCTAACTAAAATACTCGTTTTATCTCGTTAGCTAGCATAACATGTCTGGCTAGCTAGGATTACTGTATCCTACCTTCTTTAGCAGCCGCAATCCAAGACCAGTGTACCTTAAAGGACTTTAGAACATTACTACGCTGTCTGCATGCCTTAACGACACAATGGCCAAGATGAAATGTCAATTCCATAATGTAACAGGATCCAAAAAATAAGGAAATAAGTAAAACAATAATTCTGAGCGAATGAATTGCTAGCGTTTCCTACTGGTCAGTAAGGTTTCTTCACTGACACCACCTCGATTACAGAGTAACGTTACCCCAAGTACCCCGTTTCTGTACGACTGTGACGTCACGAATACGAGCGCTTTCTTAACTAAAAAAAATGTTTCTATGAGAACAAGTTTTTAGCTTAATTGATTTTGGAAGGCATGTGATATAAAAATGAATTAAATACGAATACAGTTTAGTTTTGAGTCCCAAATACTGGCCAGCGTTGGCGTTATTTAATCAATGCCAGCAAATCTAAGCAGGAAAAGTCAATTTTGTGTTTTTAGAATTAGCTTTTTTCATTTCCTATACGGTCGTGGGGGTTTAGATTTGTTCTCCTTCAAATCACAGAGAGCAATAGACACAAGTGCATTATTGCACATAATAGTCCATTATTTGCGGCATTTCACACAATAGAATGAATGATTTATTTAACTGCATCATAACTGCAAGGTTTTATTTTTTTTTCTGTAGAACTGTCCCTCATTTGGCTTTTCTCCCACTGGGTCTTGACTAGTCTACTGGCTTATCCAAATACCACCAGATATGTCGGAACTCTAATTGAATTTCTTACAGTCACTTGTAAACAATGCAATAAACAATCTTATCTTCATTCATGACGGATTAAGAATCTCTTACTCAGAGCTCTACAATAAATTTTTCATCAGTAATATAGTTCCACATTTAGGATACATTTTGTTTATATAAACCAATAAGCCAAAAACAAACAATAAATACTGGTTTAAATAACTTTTGATTTTCCTTTAGTCCAAAAGACTAAACTACAAAGTCTTACATGATCTATACTATTTCTAATGCTACTAATAGCAGTTTATTGTGGTATTATTGTAGTTTTACATTACTAGTATTGTACTGTTAATTAAGCAATAGTTCACAGTATATATAAACACTGATAGGACTTCCCAAGTAAGCTCTGAATCAATGTATTTTAAAAACATTTGCAGCAGAAGGAACTGACTAAACAAGTCCATCTGAGAAGCAGAGAGCACTACTGGTAAAACTGTTAATTTTCAAATGTAATTCTCACATTATATAAGCCTACAAATGTGGCATCACAGAGCATTAAATATATCGGAATAATTGCTTGCTGTTCTACTGTCTTTCCTTTAGAATATTCCTTTGCAACAAATAAATGATATTTAGACAAGTACACAAGCCAAAATTTGACAGGTTTAATTAAAACTTGTTTAATCATTAGATTTACCATAAAAAATGCCCAGTTCATTCAATTAACCAGAGCCAAATATATTAAAACAATCAAGTCACACAGAAATGAATGTTCATTTTTTGTTAGAAGAACAGGCAACTTTGATCATGACTGGCTCTACTGATCTTGTCTATTTTATGTGCTCAATGTTTTGTCCAATATATTCAACACTAGTTTTATACAGACTGATACACAGAGAACCACCCCTAATTATACAACTCAAGTCAAATTAAGTTTAAAAATGATTTAAGAAAAATGTATATAAATGGAGAAAAACATCCACGTTTTAAAGGCAACGTGTTATTGGTCAATACTGTACATAACAAATACACAATTTAAAAAATTGTAATGTCTTCGCATAGAGCACATAAAATACTCTGGGCATTTTAAATCTTTATTACTAAAACATTTATAATATACAATTTAAACAAGTATTAGGTACCCATCCCTTTTGTATATTCAAACTACCAGCTATTTTTATGTATGACATTTTCCCACCTCTGCAGTCATTTAAGTTCAGTGTTGAACCACATAGAGTTCATGCAAAGTATCCAGACAAGCCACCTGAACACAGGCATCAAAATGTTTGGAGTCCAGCCTTGTTGGTAGCATGGTTTCCCAGATATCATTAGCTCTCCTCCGCTGCTCTGCCTCCACCCAGCAGTCTCTCTCTCTCGACAGCATCTCCTGCATCTGGCCTAGGCTCTCCCGCATAGCAGGGCAGCCTGGCCATCAGTGGTTTATGGAGTCCGTTGTAGAGTGCCGTACCCACCAGCAGGATGATGAAGCCCAGGATCTGCAGGCCATGGAAGCTCTCCCAGCCCAAGGCCAAGCTCACTACCCAGATGACCAGCGTGCGCAGGCTGTCCAGCACCATGCGGGTGGTGGCACTGATCTCCTTAGTGACGCTGATGCCGGCGAAATTAAAAAAGGCGATGCTGACAGTGTTGCCAAGTAGCGCCACGATGATGAGAGGCACGTGGCCGATCTGGCAGAAGGCGTCCAGCGCGTCCTCCAGGACCTGCCGGGGGTTGTTGGCGAAGCTACCCACCGGGATGTAGAACATCGGGATTAGGAGGATGCTAAGAATCACAAAACCGAAGAATCCTGCCATAGAACAAGGACAAAGCATTTCCTTTAGAGTGTTTTCATGCCATATTATGCTGATGTTACTGTAGGCAACACTGAAAAATGACTAAGATAACAAAATAATTATGCTGGGTAGGAAGCTAGTAATATGAGATTAAGCCTTTATAAATTATTCATTCTTCAGTGCTTTTTACCATTGATTTTACAATAATGACTATTTGGTTGCTGAAATTTACCCTCAGTTCCCACTGCTTTTAGAGGATGGACGTTGTGCTTATAAACGAATTTCTCTTCCAGGACCATCTGTACAGCAACAATAATCTGAGCTATGATGATCAAAAGGTCTCCTGCAGGTCCAAAGACATTCAATATATCACACATAAATAAAAACAAGCAAGCAATAGACGAATAAACATCTTAAATCTAAAATGAAACTCCTTCAAATCCAGCACATGGATGTGAAGACTAAGCATGTTACCTGTGATGACTTCACTCAGTTTGTGCCCATCACTCCTACTGCCGCTCACGAAATCCGCAAGTCCGACCACCACAAGTCCCAGGATGGTAATTAGAATTCCAATCCACTGACTGGTTACCAGCCGGCGACCCAAGAAGGCCACAGACAACAGGCCAGTAAAGATAATCACTGCTCCTCTCAACATCTGGAAACTGGAGGCGCTGGTCATGTTCAGAGCTAAATGCAGGAAGAGTAATATAGATTGGAGTAGTTAAAAGAAAAATGTAACAATTTATTTCATTAATTATAGTGAGAAAATAAGTGCTTCACCCAAAGTACAGCACGGCTACCGGCTAGTTGGCAAGGAGGCTCCTGCTTACCAACATACATGATGGAGGTTCCTATAAGGTCACAGAGAGCAGGAGGGAGGAAGAGGATGGGGTTGAAGCTCTGGCCTGGATCCACAGTGGGCTCTGGTTTACGCCGATCATGACAGAGAAGAATGTAGAAAACAGCTAGGCAGCTCAGTTCTCCCAAAAACATGCACACGGCCTGGGAGAAGAAGAGGAGGAGAGGTAGTGGAAAGGGTGAGCAGAGATGATGGTCAAAAAGTGGGCAAGAAGGCATGAAGAAAGTGCATACATGGAAGAAAAGTGACAAAATGTGAACAAAAAAAGAAGAAACAGTGACATAGAGGAAAGGAACAAAGATGAGTCAGCAAAATTATTTCTGAGCAACTCTGAAATATCAAGTCTAGTACTCAGCAGCAGAGGACACCAGTGGACACAAGTATCTGGGTCTTAAACCAGCAGAAAAATAAATAAATAAATAAATCACCTGTAGGAAGGGGTGGGAGAACAAGTGGTCAGGAGAGCCGGAACAACCAGGAGCAGAAAACATGTCAGCCCATCTGAAAGGTTAAGAGCACATCTTAAATGAGGCAATAAAAGATAAACTATAAAGTTATACTATAAAGTATTGTAGTATAAATACTACTATATAGTTCCTAGTTAGGAATTCCTAATTTTGTCCTAGTTTTTGGGGGCCTATATACATACTCACAATTGGAAGGAATACATTGTTTCCTAGTTTTCCCCCCCCTTTTTATTTGTTTATTTATTACTTGTTTGTTGTATGAATTACTACAGTCTGTTCTTCAATTAGTGATAATGATCAGTAACTCCTAAAAGTAACACCTAAAGACCAATGGCTGAATTGTTAAAGAAGCAGGGAACCACTATAGCAGAAGACACAA
Organism: Tenebrosternarchus preto; assembly: GCA_025802075.1. Classification (NCBI taxonomy): domain Eukaryota; kingdom Metazoa; phylum Chordata; class Actinopteri; order Gymnotiformes; family Apteronotidae; genus Tenebrosternarchus; species Tenebrosternarchus preto. Next base: position 20,120,778 of record JAOYMR010000017.1, on the reverse strand, counting down.
AGTTCGTGCTAGAGTTTCAGTCATTATAGTATACATAGGCTAAAAGGGAAGAAGCTAGATAAGAAAAGTGCCAACTATGCAGCAATGCTCTCCAGAGCACACAGACAAACCAAAGCAGTGAGCAGCTATCAGCAGACTACAGCTGACTCACTCATATTACAGGTCTAAAACACTTTGAATGCAAAATCTTTCAAATCAGAGAGACAAACCTTTGATTGTGCAACTCAACACACGCATTCACACTTCATGCAGTTGGTTTCTCCTCTTTTTGTTAAATTAACAATATCTGGTTAATAAGTAACTGCACATTATGATATGCCTTACTGTGAAAATTTTAAAAAAGGCATTGATTGACATGTGGTTGCAATGTCAGCACTTCACTACCAAGTACATTAGTTTACTTGGCTTGAGGCAACTAGAGGTAACAGCAGGTACTATTTTTCCAGATTTGTTCCCACTCTGTGTACTTCTGAAAATTAATACTTCTACAAAATATTACATTGCACCTACAAAAAAACCCCACCAATGTAATACTAACCTGTTTTCACTTGAGTTACATAACACAGACCACTCTAATTCCTCCTAGCACTGAAGGACTTCAGAAGAGAACTTTCAATACAGCTCAAGCAGAAATGATTGCTTTTGACACACTTAAGCAGCATCACTAAATAGAATAAGCCAGGCAGACATGTATTTTCTCAGATGTTTTAAGAAGTAGACACATACCTTTTTTTAAACTCATGTTACACATTTGATATGCCATACTTGCCAAAAGTTGTTTAAGTATTGAATGGATCACTGCCATCTCATAAGAAGGTAGCATCAGATGGCCCGGGTCATGCTCTTAAGCCCTCACCCTTGTAAAATTTCCACAATATGCTTCTGATAGGAAATATAACACCCTAGTAGATGATGCTAGCGTCATGACCATAGCAGTCATGTATTTAAACAAGACCACACTGGTCTGTCAGAATCCCTTACGATCACACAAGACCACACTGGTCTGTCAGAATCCCTTACGATCACACAAGTCCTGTCTTACAGTTGCACGACCGTTACACCGCACGATGTTAGCTGTCGTGATCAGCAGTGTTCATCTTAAATACTGGAACCTAACTTTGTTGTCAGTGGACCTCATGTGGACACACGTATTTACAATAAAAGAACGCTGTTCCTGCAATTATTTTTTCGAAAGAAAGAAAAACATTGGATGATATTATTAAAAGTGAATATTAAGGTTTGACAAAAAAGGTATAGCCTACCATGAACGCCGGAGTAGAAAATAAAAACAACGTGTGAAAGAGATTTAGTTACGTTGTTATCTAGCATACTTACTTTGCTGACAGTGTATTGATGGAGCCGGTAGTAAGCATTAAACCAGCAAGAAATAGTTGGTACTTTGTCCAAGCCATGATGGATATAAGTGAGAAGCCCAAACATTAGATGCTATCCTTTTGGTCCTAGATTTTCGTAGCTCGCCGACAAAGCTAATTGGAGGTGTCCATACAGTTCCCTAGCAGAAGCATCACATGACCGTGTGATCAGCTGATGCATCACCAGACTTTAAAGTGGGTGAGTTCAAGTAACGCAGGTCTGCGCAGATTTATCGCAGATATGTCTTTTTGCAGACATAGGTTCTTCTGCAGAATTGTTTATCTATTAATCACGCCAGTCACAGTCTCTAAAGTGTTGTAGTGAGCCTGATTCCTAAATCGCCATTGAATGAAAACTTTGTGGTAGTGCAGGCATAATTTCTACATGTAGCTTTTCTATAGGTCTATGTTGCAGTATCAGATTGCAGTATCAGATTTTTCCCACTGCTGTTTGCTCAAACAATTCCTCCTTTGGCCTATGCCAAGTAACTTTTATTAATTATGTAACAGTGATTATTAAAACATAACCACATGATTATTTAATGATTATTTATTACACGTTATAACGCAATGTATGCTATGTGGGCAGAATTTGGTGTTAAATCACATGATAATCCACAAATTAAAACATGATTTATAAAAGCATTATAAATTATCTACCCAAGTAAGCACAGTTACATTTACTGATGGTGGATGTCAATAAATGCTGTTATTGCCATCTTAAAATTATTACTAACTTCTGTCAGTTTTAGCCGACGAAGGTGTCCACTCCCTCCAATCCCTATACGTGCATCCAACATACGTAAACACAATAATAATAATAATAATAACATTTTTTTAAGAATGCATGGTAGCTACGTGCACACCCGAATAATTAACGGCCAGACCCTGTTTAAACTTTTATTGCTAATTACAGAGTCCAGGACAGTCACGGTTGCCTTTCTTTCACAGAGCATGTAGCTGTCGATATGTGAATGAAGACAAAAGACAGGCTAAATGTTATAGATAATAGCTTATATCCATTTAAAGCAGGTATAACTACCAACAGTAAGAAGTACTAATATTTTGTCAGTATTGATTATATATGTGACAACTAATGAACTAACTAAAGTGCAATAATTGTCTTTTGACAAAACTCCCAGAGTCTGTGGAATTACCTCAATGCAGATGAGCACAAGATGATTAGGCATTATTTGAGTTAATTTACAGACTTGAGATTGTATTTTTATATAGACAATACTGACTCCAAGTGTCCATACAGACCATCAGTATAGACAGAATTTTAAGATGCTTATGAATTGACACTACGTTGTATGCTTGTCACTTATTTCTTCAATTAGCATAGCAATATATACATTTAAAATAGAAATATATACATTTAAAACAGCCACCTAACACTCAGAGAACGCAGCTTCCAAAGTTCTGAATGTTTGGAAGGGTATTACCAATATGAAACAGTCATTATACAAAGTGGAATATTTCAAATTTTGTACAAGTACAGAAACTAAAGTTGCATATAATATATTTCACCTTATACTTTATTTTAATTTAATTTATCAAAATTAATCCAGAAAGTTAACCCAGTAAGAATATTCAATGAGAACTGCCTTTCCAGGCTACTAAAGGTCCAGAACCATCCCGATATAAAAATAAAATCTCAGAAAAAATGTGTAATAAAAAAAAGGGGTTTTGAATTACAATTGCGTTTCTCACAACGTGCATATGGGCTTTAATAATAGTTACATGCCTTCTATGCTCATAGTTTTAGATTTGAGATTAATATTCTGTGACAGTATTAATTAAGCACTTTGTTAGACGACAGAGGTCATTGACTTTGACAGTTTGCTAGTTGAAAACTGTTCTGGGTCCAATCACAGTTTACTTTGCGTCTTTCGTCGCCCTTCCTCAAATCTAAAATGCGCTGATTGGTTGGGGGTTATACGCGCTTTTTGTTGATAAATAACGAGAGAATAGGTTGATCGTTCTGCGTAAGAGCTCTGAAACCTGTGAAATCCGACGCTTAAATTTCACGGAAGACGTGCCATTTTTTGTTGAAGTTTAAATGAAAACTATTTTTAGGCTTCAGTCGTCAGTTTTAAGTCGTAGAGTGACGAGGCCAAGTCTGCAAGAGTCCATGCAAAATGTCCCTCGATGCAGTGGAATGCGTTAATTTCTGTAACTTTATTTTACGCCTGCGTGTTTCAGAACTTAACATATCGACGTCGTGAAGCTTACGACTTCCTAGAACGCGGTCGATTCTGCCTTGACTGTGGACTGCTGTGAACAGTGTACATGCACGCAATCGACTTTGCCCAGGGTTGGAACCGTTTCTGCGGAACTCGACGGTCATCCGAACTTGAAAGGACAAGGAAGAAGCCAATACGACTCTGCCCTAAGAAGAGTAAGAGTAAGTACGTTTTGCCCGAGCAGTCACGCAGATTGGAACACAGTTTGTTTTTATTCTGTACGTGTTTTTGCATTGCCAAGAGTGAGTCAGTGTAGCTTGCTATAGAACGCATTCCTTCCAAGTGTGAGTACGTATATAGGCCCACGCAAAAGAGACTACAGCTGCGTTTCCACAGTGAATTGTATGATCCGTGCGAAGATTTTGTTGTGACACTGTTTCCATCGTGATCTCTAAAGAGCTTGAAAAGGGAGGGGTCTGTAATGGTAAGGAAAAGTTCTTGCTTGTTCTCTCTCCCATATTATTTCTCCCCCTTCCCTCCTCACTTCCTGTAATTCTTGTTGTCTTGTACTGCTCCGTTCACGCCCCTACGGTTTGCAGTCTGCTGCGCTGAGCTTGAGTGCAAATGAAGTTTTCTCGTAAGACAGCCAACCTCCCAAAGGAATTGAGAATCGGATCATTCTCAGAACTGTAAAACATGCTTCAAAAACGCCTTTGTTTAATGAATAAACATTGTTTGAATATTAATGGTTCAAACTTGCACATAATTAAACAAGTGTATAAAGTATTGAAGTACCAACCCATACATATACAAGTATGTAGTGGAACAAAATAGTGTTGTTCCAGGTCCTCAGTAACATACAAAACAAGACAAGGACTGTATGTCCTGTGGTAACCGTTACTCTTGAGTTACCACAATTTTGACCTGAATATTTAGACCCTTTGAAAATGTCTACATGTATCATTTATTCAGAACACTGAAATGTTTTCAGATTTATTGTTCCTGTTAAGTTTACTTCTTGACCAAGATCGAGTTGTATCCTCTCCTCCAGACTTTCTTTTTTTTTCTTTTTTTTTGCTTTTAGTCCTGAGAAACTGTTTTAGCTCAGCTTGACGTTTTGTTGATCGCACAGTAAATCGAGGAAGTACTCATTAAAACCAATTAGATATATACAACACAAGCGATACTTGCAAACAGCTGTACACATTGACCTTTTTTTCCTGTATTCTTATTGTGGGTCACTCTTTTTTCAGGAATTTTGCCTGAGGAATGACAGAGTGTTTAGCTGTTTATAGAACAACTTGTTCAGGGGAGAGGAGCACGGGGGGAAGTACATTTTGTGTTCTCTTCCCTCTTCCATATGACGTCTGCTCACTGAGACGCGTCTTTCTGACCGAGACGGTCAGGCTTACAGAGCAGGTTCCTCTTGGATGTTCTGTTCTGACGATTTGCACACCCTTCATAGTTGTTTCGGTTTTACGATGAGCCTCTCTCCCCATCAGAGAGGAAATATTAGTAGTATTGCCAAGCAGAATATTGAAGCCATTGAGGAACCAGCCCAGCATTCAGGGGAGGTCTTCTACAATGTTGGTGCTCCATCCTTGGAGCAAACCCACAGTAGTGCTGGTGGAAGGGTGGATACAAACATTGATCTCCAGAGCTCAGCTGTGTTCAAGCCTGATAAAGGATATCAAGTATGGGGTCATTTTCAACAGTCAGGTCCAGTAAAATGGGTGCACCAGGACCCAATTCAGACCTCCAGTTGGTTTCAGGGTATACCAAACACAGCCAAGCTTCCCCAGAACTTTGGCCCTTCACTGAGTGGAATTGACGACACGCGGAGTCATCAGACTTTACACAAGGCAAATCATGACATGGATGCCTTGCAGCAAAACAAGATGTCTGCGGGCTCCTCTGCGCCCTACTCGGAGCCTTCACAGGCTCTGGCATCAGGAATGGAGTGGGAGCATCACACCATGGCAGCAATGCACCAGGCCCAGTTCCAGGCTCTCCAGCAGGGCCTGAAGTCGAGCGACCCCCAGTACCAGCCCCACACCCTGCGCCATGCCATGACCGACTCCACGTTGCAGCCTTTCCCGTTGGCGTTCGGGCCCACCAAGCAGTCCCAGGCCTCGGGCTTCTTTCAGGGCTTCCACAACAGTGGCGCGCAGCAGAATCTGGGCTACGGTGAGCAACCGAAAACCCAGCAGCAGCTCATGCAGCTGCAGCAGCAGCAGCTACAGCACCAGCACCAAATGCAACAGCTGCAACAAATGCATCACATGCAGCAACAGCAACAACAGCAACAGCAGCAACAACAGCAACAGCAGCAGCGGCTGCACCACATGCAACAACAGTACCACAGTCAGCAGAAACTGCAGGAACATCTGCAGCAGATGCACCAGCAGCAGCAACTCCAGCAGCAGCTGCAAAGTCTGCAGCAGCCAGAACTGTTTGCCGCACAAGCGCAGCAACAAGACCAGCGGCTCACGAGAGCACAGCAACAGGACGACAAACAATCGAAAGGTAGACTGTCGGACCAGCCCACAGCCACACAGCCACAAGCCCATGATGCAAGTCCCCAGTCACCCATGAACCAGGATCCTGGTCCTGGTAAGGCACCTCGGGTGGCTCAGGAAACCCAAGGAAAACCAGAGGCCCTACCGCGCCGCTCTCGACGCCTGTCAAAAGATGGAGTTTCTCCTCAGAGCAACCAGCCACCTAAAGAACCTGCTCGTAACGGAGGCATAGGTGGTGTTCATGGACCCTCAGGAAGTGTCATCCAAAGCACACAGAGGAGGAGGAGGGCTTCCAAAGAGATCAACCTTGAGACTCTTGCTCAGAAGGCTTCAGAGATGGAGTTTCTGCCCGCAAAGGTAAGAATGTTTGACTAAAATACATTTGTTAATGGATCATGCCACCTAGTCTTCCAACGTTTCTGGTATAGTTTCAGATATAAAGACTAAACAGTGGTCAGCTTGTATAGGGAGGGGGGGACGATTAGATTTGAATTTTGGCAGCTGACGCACTTTCTTCAAATGTTTTCCTTCTCATTAAATAAAATTAAAAACATTCTGTGCGTTAAGGAACTGCCTTAGACAAATATTAAAACACCGTCTACTAGCTTTAAGACTGACAAAGTGTGTCTTTTGTGGCTCCCTTAAAGTTATTTGGGGGAAAAAAAAACATGTAGCCTTAGAGTGGAAACTCAAGGCAGCAGTACTGAAATATTTGAAAGTGTTATTTCATACTGATTGTTGCGTGCAGTGCAGCTTGTTAAAGAGTTGCTGAGGTTGTCTAATGGAGGCTTTCCCGTGTTCCATGAGGAAAGGCAGTCTGAGCGGTGACTCCGGCTTTGCAAGCTAACGGAGAGTAGCTGCATGTCTGCACATCTACGCATTCCACACATGCTCCAGACACGTTCGGGGAGTGTTAGGGAGGGGCTGGTTCTCCAGTCATCGCTTCTTGTTTGCTAGCAAATATCAACTGAAAGCTGTTTTCACAAGCACACCTTTTTTTTTTTTTTCCCCTTTTTGGCTTGTTAGAATTCACAGTTCTGGCTCATGCCCATCTGTTCTAAAAATATGACCAAAAGAGTGTAGTTCAGTTGTAGAAAGGCAAAATGTTGTGCAGAGACGACTGTAACATCTTTTTAAAAAAAAAATGCTATAGCAGTAGCGTCTGGGAAAGGGAAGTATGTTTCAAATGCTTGTCTTTGTCTTGTCGAATCAAACGATCATAGAAACGTCTTGAGGCGGGGTTTAGTGTCTGTTTCCTAATATCCAGCCAATCCGGCTTCGTTCAGTTCTAAACTGAAACTGTCCACAATTCAGATAACCACTGCAGAACATTTAATAGGGTTTTAGTAATACTGTGTTGGTTATGGTTCAGAATACATGAAGGTATGTTAATTAGATTTCTCATTGTATTATAGATCACTTTGATCCTACTCTCTAGAGAATGGATTACTCTAGACAAACTGTGACTAAATAATGTAAAGGGTTTACTAATTTAATAAATTCTCAGTATATTTTATTTAATGTTGCAGTTCAAATGGCAGTAAGGTTACTATCCTATAGATTATGTAATTAGCTGAGCATCCATATAAACATTTAGATTGTGCGAAAGATGTTAAACAAAAACATACACTTGTTCTCACTCTTGTTCCTCCATCTTGTATCCCAGTGATTGTTTGTACCATTTTTCTTTCGCTTCGTCATCCTCCGACCCCCTGCAGCGTGATGAAAACGCTCCGGGCAGGCAGGCAGGTATGGCTCCCCTGGTGATTCCCGTCTCTGTGCCTGTTCGGAGGGGCCACGCCCAACCGGAGCAGGTGGCCCGCTGGGGGCCCGAGCAGAGGCTTCCTCCAGACACTGCCCAGCAGCAGCAGCAGCAGCCAGAGCGCAAGCCGTCCGTTATCGTGGCACGGCGCAGATCATTAAGGAACTCCACGTCAGACACCTTTAACCAGGTACGTCGGGACGAATGGCAGATGCTTCGCTAAATCATTCAGCTGCATCTCTAAAAAAAAAAATCATTTAAGCGGAGAACTCCGAACCGTGGGTTGTTTTACGTAGCACATTTTGACGCGCGTATCGCATAATTCGTAGTCGGTAAAGAAGCCCCCGGAAGACATGACCCAAAGACGGCTCTAAGTGCTTGCGTGTTTCTCCCTACGCCCACCGACAGGATGAGGAGAAAGAAGATGTGAGATCTTCAGACAAGATAAAGCGTCGGCCCCGGCCTGAGCCCCTGGTCATCCCCCCGCCCAAGTCCTGCACCTTCATCGTTCCATCCGTTTACCCAAGCATCACGGCTTACCAGAGCCACCTGCGGTCCCCTGTGCGCCTGCCGGACCACCCGCTGGCCTTGCCCCCTTACACCCCTCCGCCCATCCTGTCGCCAGTGCGTGAGGGCTCGGGCCTCTACTTCTCCACCTTCCTGTCCTCCATTGCAGCAGGCAGTCAGGGCCTGCCTCCAACAGCAACGCCCAAGACTGCTTCCAGGAGCCTCCTCCAGTCTAGTAAGCAAGACATTTACTTAGCGTTTATTTGATAACACTTGCATATGTTCGGACGTACAGCATATGTGAATGAGTTGATCCTCACAACACTGATTTTTATAATAGCAGTATGTTTTTAGACTGGCTGTGTGGCTGAGAGCTTTTGATGTTGACGATTTTGCAGGCAGCTCTGACGTTACTCCGCCAGTACTTCCTCTGATTGGAGAGGCCACACCAGTCAGTCTAGAACCGTAAGTACAGACCAATTAGTGCGTAGTACAAATCTTAATATCTTTATTCATCTAAATTACATCTTTCATTTCAGTCATAGTTGCTACTAAGGAATAATAATTAAAAAAACGCAACTTCAAAACATCTGTCCTGACATTTTCAAACTTCTGTGTTGCTGGATGTGTTCTTTGCATCTCTCTCTCTCTCTCTCTCTCTCTCTCTCTCACAGACGCATAAACATTGGTTCGCAGTACCAGGCAGAGATTCCTGATCTCCAGGACATGTGCTTGATCCAGCAGGATGAACACAAAGCTACACTGGTTTGGCTTCCTTTGCCAGAGCATAACCCTACCTCCTCCTTGGACGAGAAAGGTGACTCACCGTGGACTAAAACAGCAGCTCCCAGATCTGTTAAAGCTTGTGTTTTCCTCAAGGCATCCCCTTCCACTTTCTTACTGATGTAGTCTTTCCTTCAGCCATGTGTTGACTCTTTTTGCGCTCTCTAGTTGACAATCTGATGAACCTGGCCTGCTCCAGTGTGCTGTGTGGTGGAGGAACCAACGTGGAGCTCATGTACCATTGCTTGCATGACAACAAAGGTGATGTCATGGTAAGTCAAGAGGACCCGGCTATATTCGATTCTGTTCTGTTATACAATATGTTATATGATGACTCCTGCACTATAACATTTTACTGTACTGTAACAGCGGTTTGACAGTGTATTATTTTAGCATTAGACAAAAGGTCAAAAACCTGTTCATCATTTGTTCAGTGAACATTTTTATGGGAGGTGAGCATGTATCTTTTGTATCTCTCTAGAAAACTCTGGATCAGTTGCTGTTGAAGAACCCTGTCTTCTCCAAGAGTCACCATCTCACTAACTACCATTATGCAGGCAGGAAAACGGACCTTCAGACCTTGTTTTGGTGGGGAAGAGCAGGGGTGGTAGCCTGGGTATCGTCCTGGTAACACCATTCTCTGCTTCCTGAATATACTTCATTCAGGCCTGTGTCAGTCCCTCAAGTAGGGAATCATTACACCTGCCACATTGTTGCAATTTTTGTTGCTACAACACCGATGGGAAAACAAATTGAAATGGTTAGCAGGAAGAGTAGATCATGTAAATACAAGCGATGAGGGGACGAGGTCAAAAGGTCATGATCACTCAAATGTCAAAATAATCACTGTACAGTGAGCTGTATTTCAGTGAAAAGAGAACTGAACTTAGCCTGTACTTATCACTAGACACAAAGGCTTAATTACGTTTTTTTTTTCAAAAGTACTGGAAACTTCATTTCAGTCACCTTTGTTGTCATGCAGCTAAAGTTGCATTGTGTTATGAAGACTGAATGATAGTGTCAGACTATTATGTCATGGGCCCTGTACTTCAGAGGCCGTGCTCAAGCTACAGGAGTGAGGCTCAAAAGTGGCAATTACATGAGACTACTAAGACTGCACCACTTCTTTCACACTACAGAAGAGACTGAGCAAAACTGTACATGACATTTATGACGAAATTATAAACATAATGTAATGATGTATATATCAAGAATACTGTCAAAAGCATGTTTTGGGAGACTTAGTTTCTGCTTAAATGGGTGTTTATCTGATGCTGAAGCAGGTTGGTATACAGGTAAAGAAACCATATGAAAACCACACACACACACACACAGACACATGGAAGCTCCTGTCAGGCATTATTATTCTATTTTTTATATTTATATATAATAATAGAATAAAGTATATGCAGTAAAATGGTATGACATGAGCAGAGCTGAGGTACTATGGTAATAGTAAATATAAAATGTGATGATGCTGGTGTGTGAAATGTCAAGTAGTGCCAATGGCACTGTGTATGTATGGAATGTTCAGTAGTAAAGTGCAGCTGCGTTGAGAATCTGAGCTGGTAGATCTCTGTGTATAGATGTGGGTGCAAACAAGAGTAAATGTTGGACACTGGGAACAACTAAGATAATACAAAGGATATATAAAATATCAATATTGTTTATTGTTTATTGTTTTGGCTAGGATCAGTGTATGCATAGGATCATATTCTATATTATCAAACCAAGAATACTGCTTTATGGATGGCAAAGGGAAATTAAAATGGTATGTTCTGTCCCCTCAGGGTCAGACTGTTGGACAGCAGAAGAAAAGTGCTACTTCAACAAAGGGATCTCTGCTTACAGGAAGGATTTCTTCCTGGTTCAGAAACTGGTATGATGATTGCTTTTTTTTAAAGAACATACTGATCATTGTTTTTGTAGCAGTTGGAGTTCCATTTCCTGTTCCGGCTCATCTGAAGCAGGTGTTAAGAGGTCTTGAGTTCCATGTGTTTGTGTTTGTTTCGGCATGGACAGGTACAGAGTAAAACAGTGGCGCAGTGTGTTGAGTTCTACTACACCTATAAGAAACAGGTAAAGATCGGACGTAATGGGTCCCTCATATTTGGCCACCTGGATCCTATAGAGAGAAGCTCTGAGGTATGACATCCTTATCGTTAGACCCGATGGTTTGCTGGTTTAAGTTGGTTGTTGAGCAGCAGTTCTGTCTTTCACCTATATGAAGCTCACACTGAAACAAGAAGATGTTGCAGAAGCTGAGGAGAGCAAACGGAAGAGAGAACATGACGCTGGAGTCGTTCTCCTCAAATCTGTGACCCAGACACTGCAGGCCAGTGAGAATGTAAGTGTATGAAATGACTGGCTTCTGGATACTCCTTTGTGACTGCTGGTTTCTAAAAATATGACTTGCAGTGAAATACTATATCTTTGATCCTTTTTAGTTTTCACTTTCAAGGGTAGAGAAAGCTTCAGAAAGTTACTGGCTGAGGACCAGCCATGACCTCATGGGTTATCCAGTGAACTGCAGAATGAAATCGGTTCATTTCTGAATGGTTTTGAAATGTCGCTCCTCTTGAAACAGGAGGGGAAAGTACTGGTACTAAGCAACCCAAAGATCGGCTCTGTGAACGAAGCCGCCGTGGCGAGACGGGAAACCCAGACTCCCCCTTCCTCCACCGTGAAACCCCGCGCAGAAAGTGCAGGGAGGAGAAGTAAACCCTCAGGTGCTTCCAAGAGCCATGAAGAACCAGAAGGCATATTCCCCTGCAAGAAGTGCAGTAGGTAAGGGTATATATTCACTCGCCTAAAGCTAAGTTTATTCTTGGTGAGTGGCTCTGTTAAGTCTCTGTTTAGATAGAGTGGAAAGTTCATGGTGGTCTGTATACACTAGTCAAAGCATGGTCCTCTACAGGTGCCATAAACACTTCACTCAATAAGAAACAGGAACTGATCCCTAGTGTAGATACATAATCATCCTGGTCACTAATGACTGGTGCAGTTGCTACGTACTGCGCTAGAAACGGTTTTTATCCTGTTCTCAATAATACAACGGACACCATGCTGGTCATGAATGAATTTGGTTTTCAGATGAACAGTGACACCTTGTGGCGGTTTAACACGCAACTGTATTTGGTTTCACGTGATCCACCAGACCTTTGCTGACCAAAAAAAATAATTGTTGCTGTGTTTTGTACTGTATACATTTTAGTTCTTTGACAGATCATTTCTGTTATGAAGTACAGTCCTCTCCTTCCACCATAGCTGTGCCCTGCAGAGCACTGCAAAAACTAGACAGTGGAGTTTGCTCACAGTATATGGAAAAACACCAACTTCATGGGAAAAAGACAGATGCCTGGAACTCCCGCTAAAAGCTGAGTGGTTCAGTGTTTAGAGTAACGACGCCCGGGGTCTTTGTAAAATCCGCAGGGTGTTCACCAAGGTGAAGAGCCGCAGTGCCCACATGAAGAGCCATGCGGAGCAGGAGAAGAAGGCAGCGGCACAGCGGCAGAGGGAGGAAGAGGAGCGAGCAGCCGCGAAGGCCAGGGAGGAGGCGGCGGCGGCGGCAGGGGCGGAGGACAGCAGCGGGGTGGAGGAGAGCGCCGAGGATGAGCGGGACGAAGACTGGTCCTGAGGGGTCCTGAGAGGCACTCGCTGCCCCAAGCCCATCCAACCCAGCCTCAGTCTTGGCCAGATTGTTTTGCTGGCTTTTTGAGAGTATTTTGGAATGTTTGATCTGAAAAATGTCAACCAAAGGTGACATGAATGCAATGTGGGGGTTTATTTGTGTTTGTTTGTTTTTTTTAATATAATCACAGTGAAGGGTCATTCAGCATCAACAAATTTGAGATGAATGATGTAACATGAATAGGTTCTAGAAACATAACCTCAACTGAAGCACATGCTTAATGTCTTGCTAAGGCATTAAATGAATGTAAATTACTATATGGCCTCTCCAAGGTGCCCCTATATTTGTAATTCACATTTATCAATATTTTTACTGCAACTTTTGTAATAACTTGGGTATTATCTATGAATGTCAGATTTATGTAACTTTACATACACATATCTCACTAAAGGAAAACATTGGTCACACTTGTGTAGTAATTATGGTTTTTTGAATACAACTTTTGCAATGTTTCAAATGTGTGAAAAGGACTGTTAAAGCTAAAAGAAATGTAAGAAATTACAGTCACGGTAATTTGTATTTTTTACATGTATATTATCACTTCAGGAATACACTATTTTAGTCATTATTCCACATACCTATGGGTAAATTCAAAGTGAGTATATTTTGTGTATGAAATGTATAAATGGTGTTAAAGAGTTTGACGATTGCTCAGTGTGGTTGATACTGGTTTTTATACAGTTTTTTTTTTTTAACTACAGTGCATATTTTTTGCAGAAGTGGGTTGAAGGGACTACACTGTCTGTCTGATCAAACATTCCTATAACCAAACCTACTGGATTATATATACATTTATAACTTTGACAAACATATGGGGCATTTGTGTTTTGCTCATATAGCCATTGTGTATGTGTGTTGTTTTTGTATATGCTTATGACTATGAGGAAAAAGCTACAGGATAATAAAACTATGTTTGTAAATAACAGCATTAGGTCAGTCATCTTTCAGATTTCATGACCTTACACAATAAATATGAACCCGAGTTTAAAGAAGTTTTTAATTCCATTTAGCTGACATTACCAACAGCAATCAATATATTAATCTTGCATATAATGAAAACTTAATGTTAGAATTGTTACTTTACACTTGTGCCCTTTTTATTGGCTTACAGGAGTATTTCAGTAACATCTGATTTATAACTAAGTTAACAGAATTTAATGAATATGGATTAGTGAGAAACCATAACTAGCTGTAGGTTTGAACTGTTGTGTTTTAACTGCCACAGACCCTGGTGTGATAAATCAGGTGTTCTTGTGTAGGAAAGTCAGATGACTGCTAAGATGAGTACTGTAGTGACCAAGAGACTGATGGACATTTGTATTCTTCCAGCATTTCCACCTGTGATAAACAAGTAACAGTAGTGAATTCAATTCTCCTTACATTTCAGTTTCACATAATAGTGAAAAGGCACTAAAAAGCCTAAACGAAACACTTCTGAGTTCATTTTAACACTATAATAGTAACATTCTAACCTTATTATAAGTGTTTCTCAAGTTGCTTACATGATTTTTACATGGCCTACCAAGTAATTGATAGGCCATATAATATATAGTATCAATCAATTGTTTGGACACACCTATTTTCTACATATAAAACAATTTACTGTAGCAAAACTACGAAATAACACATGCATACTGCCCATCAGTGAGTGGGGCTGAAAAGAAATGCCATGTACAATACATTCTTGTATTTTTCTTGCTCAAACATTGTTTTACTTTGTGTGCTTAGAGAAGGGAGACACAACAATGTGTGACACACAGCTTCCCAGACTGAATTGGAAATGACTGGTTTATGCTTACACACCATGTAGGATTGGTATTTTTGTTAGG
>JAOYMR010000017.1:20074957-20085936 GCA_025802075.1 Tenebrosternarchus preto | reverse complement strand
CAAGAGGTAGTATTGTTTATGCACAAGAGGTAGTATTGTTTATGCACAAGAACAACGATAAAACTTGCTGGAGAATCTGAGTATTTATGGAACTTGTAATCAGTACCAAGAGAGGAAAGTACTAGATTTTCCAAATATTATCAAGAAATTCTTAAAAATCATTGCTGTGAACTGTGGATAATGCATCTGTTAAGGAAAGGTGAATGTTTGATGATGAATCTGGGGTTCTTTAAGACAAAGACATAATAAGTGGTCAGCTAGCCTCACAGGGGAGATAGCTGTTGGCTATTTCTGTCAGCTTTGCCAGGATGAAGGGTGACGTTCTGTGCAGTTGGCCGGATGTCATTCAACGTCATGTATGTTACAGTCATGCAGTGATACAAACACTGCACACATGGAGTAACTCATGGAAAACTCTTCCTTTGAAGTAAAAAACTTGGAAATAACAAAGAGTTCTGCCTGTCAACAAGGCAGATGAAGATATGTCTTGTAGCCAAATGAGATGGAAAAGCTGTTTTGTTGGTTTTGACCTACAACAAAAAAGGTATTGAAGAAATTCACATCAAAGCTTTATGCCCAAGTGCCTCTTGTGTTCTATGCCTAAAAGGCCAGTCGAATGCTTACATTTGTAAGTATTTATATGTAGCTCAGGACTGACACTAATAAGTTAAATGATATTGGGGCTCCTTAGCATGAAACCTAAACCTCACACAATGTAATGGCATGAATCAAGGTCATTATCATTTTTTAGCATATGTTAGGCCCACTGGAACTACCTTCGTTATTGCTGTGGTCAGTGCTGAGGCCTTCACTGTGTCCAGTGTCTGCACCATGGCCAGATTCACTGCCAGTGGAGCACGTTCTCTTGTCCTCATTCAAGATATAGCCAGGGCGACATTTGCAGAAATAGGAGAGGCCTTTTCCAACACATATATGCTGACAGTCATGTCCCATTTCACAGGGGTTCACACCTGGAATGAGGTGTAAATGTTGCACAGAATGGACAATGTCATGCATCATAATTCAAAAGAAAAAAAAAAAACATCTACCAAAAAGGATTTACAATTCCTACTGGAAAAAAACAGTGTTTGTTTTAATTGTCTGAATGAAAATTACTGAACATCTCTAGGTATATTTAATGGCTTGATGTGTATTGCCAAATGATTCCATATTTCATTTGTCCGATAGCATATTTGGCATTGGGTACTTCTCAACCAATCACAATCTCTGCCATTCTCAGGTAAAAGCACTTCAGTTATTAGTTCAACAGAACCTGGTTATCAGGAATCCCATGCACCCCTTTGATTCTCAGATTTTCACTGTCCCACCCAGACCTACTGCCATACCTGAAATACATTTGCACATTAGATCGAGTTTTAATCTGCACTACATTTTCCTGGTTTTCCCTTGGTTCCCTGCCCATAATGCTTCCTTTCTTATATGGCTGTCATTCCCTTCCTCTTTCACAACCTACTTTTGCATTCCTAGCGTTTTTCCTGCCTACCGCCTTCCAGACCTCGTCCTCAGCCTAATCATTGGATACTTCACAGATTCAGCTTTCCTTGGAGCGACCTTGTGAAAAGTCACACAATGTGGAAACTCTGCCTGAACCAGCTTCTCTGAATCACACCCATTGCATTCGTAGTCTGCTTGTCTTAAAAATAAAAACCTCTCACAACTGGATCCTACTGGGTCTTGGGTATTTGTTATTGATGGCCTAATGGGAACTTTAATCTCATGCAGGACTTTTAAAATTGGAATTTCCTGATGTTTTTTTTTTTAATTAATGGATGCATGACATGAAATTCTGTGGTCACAGAAAATGTTGGAAATGTACAAAAAGGTGATGTTTTTCAAGTCAAATATAACTGTATACTATTACCATCAGAGTATACAGTAAACGTATGTGAAATTGTGAAGAACTTTTCAAGGTCTAGACACAGCAAACCACAGTTTCAGTCTAAGAATCTTAACTAAATTGTGAAGAACTTTTCAAGGTCTAGACACAGCAAACCACAGTTTCAGTCTAAGAATCTTAACTACATAGACTACATTAGCTCATGTATTCAGACAACAGCTACGCAGATTTGCAAGTACACGGTCCAAACATTCGCCATCTGTCTTACTAGTACCAGAAGGATATTAAACAAAACATGTCAGAGAATTGTTGTCTGCATATTTCATTCAACATCCTTACAGTGATGTTACAAGACATATTCACAAAGGCCATCCATGATAATTCCACACAGGTTTAGCATGGAATGGATCAGTAGCTTCAATCCAGCTGATTGTTCTACTGGATCTGGAAAAAACATTCATCTAAAAACAAAAGAAATGTTTAGTTATACATGTAACTTGGAAATACAGTTTTGCTTGTTCACCGGAACAGTCTAATATGTATCATGTAATGCGCAGTATTGTATGACTTTGAGTCATAACAAAAGCAACCTTGGTAGCAAAAAAAAAATTTAATAAAAATTGTTAAATAATACCAAAAGAAAACACTAGCTAAATAAATTGGTTAGTCATGTGGGAAGTCATTGATTTCTTACTGTGCAGAAGCTTTACAACAAGGCACATGATCAAAAGCAGATTTTTTACTGTGACTGTTCTGCATGATGTAGAGAACTGGAGCAGGTACCACAATCTACAGAGTCTTACGTTTGAGGGAGCATGTTTTCTTGTCCGAGTTCAAATTATAGCCGTTCCGACACTTGCAGTAAAAGGAGGAGCCACTGCTGACACAAATGTGCTCGCAGTCATTTCCCGTGGCACAGGGATCCATACCTGGAACAAGCTGTGGTTACTAGTTTGGAGCTATTTAGTGCCTCCTAACAGGTTGGAGATCATTGGAGATCTGCTTCTAATGTGTCTAACAGCTCCTGACAGAAAGCAGAGGCACTTGATCTTTGAAGCTCTTCCTATAATACATGATACATATGATTTTACAGTGGAAGGAGTGAGACCAAATGGAAGCATAGTAGGGATATAACTAAACAAAACCCTCACAGAAGTTAATTTCACTGTAAAAAAAAAAAAAACTGAAAGAAAGAAAACACTTTGCCTTTTTCAGTGAAAATGCTAGAACAATTCATAAACAACCACTTTAGCTGCAAACCTAATAAGTGCGTATCAAAAGTGCCACTATGACGTTAGCGTGTATTTATGCCACCCAAGCAAACAAATAACACAAGCCAACATATTTATAGAGACTTTGAACACAGGTTCTCTTCTGTTTCCTGAAAAAGAATGAAGTTATCCATAGTAAATTCAATTTCACATAGTTTCAAATGACTAATAGGAAGAGTTCTTAAAAGTTAAAATGTTATAAGCAATTACATGATGTTAAGAAACTGTGCACATTGCATATAATGTTCAATTTGTTTGCTGGAGTCTTAACATTTATCAGACAGTTCTGTAAAGAGCAAAACAACAATATGCCCCAACCCATATTCCTACCGCACAGAGTCTCCCGGAACTTGGAGGTGAGCTTCTCAATGACACCGTAGGTTTCCACGTAGAAGACGTGGTCTTCCAGTGGGTTGCTCGCCATGAGCCTGAGGGAGCCCATGTCAGCGCGGTCCACTCCTACAGCATAGATCTCAATCCCGGATGCCCGGGCAGCAGCAGACACCTCTTCTACCTGATCCTGTGGACGCCCATCCGTGACAATGATGGCAACCTTTGAGATGTTCTTAGACTTTGGCCGTGCCCCTGACTGTTCAGTAAAGGCCTCGTCCATGGCTTTCTTGATGGCCAGACCAGTCATGGTGCCAGCAGCCAGGGGCTCAATAAGGCTGATCGCTTGTTTCATGCTTTCCTTCCTGAGATGGTCCTTGAGGAAGAACTCTATTTTGACTGTGCTAGCGTAGTTCACCACGGCAACACGGGTGGCATCGGCACCAATGTCAAGCGTGTCCACCATGTCTGAGAGGAATATCTTGACCTTCTCAAACTCACCTGGGCGGACACTGCGAGAGCTGTCAATAATAAAAACAAGGTCCAATGGCCGGCTCCTACAGTGGGAGTCAGGAGCTGAGAACAATAAATTAAGTAATTAATTAAACATATTTCTTGTAATGTGCTGAATGATTTTTACCATTACTTTATAAAGAAATATATGTTTGCTTATTAGATGTTTAGTAAGACCATCTACTTTGTGTTCACAAACTTGGAGATGAGCATAGAAGTTAATAGGATGGTGTTCAGCACACTTAAATCTAACCCAGTGCCATTACAGGTTTAACTGTATATTCATACAAAAACTTTGTCACTTTTGGCATAAAGGTCACATACTATATGGTATATACAGTATATACTATACATACTGTATAGAACCACTAGCTTTGTTTCCAGAAAAAGAGATTTGGAAAGGAATTGGAGGAATTGGACTCTCATCCCTCTCATCCTGGAATACAAGCACACTTGTAGTGGCACTGGTCAAAGACAAAAGGCTGTCAGGAGCCGGGGACTTTAGAAAAAGTGATTAACGTTTATTGACATTAGGCAAAAAATATTGATTATTAAAATAGCTAGTTATGTTTTTAATTAGTATAGTCCTTAAAAAAAAGCAAACAAGCACAATACAAATAAACAAACAACAAAAAATATGTTAAAAGGAGATTCAGTAAAATGACATCTCCAATTTGCAAAAATGCCTTCCTTACAAAAATTGATGAGTTCAATTTTCTTATTTTCTACTAGCACTGACCACATGTACATCTACTTTTTTCATTGTTGTTAAATGAAAAACAGGATCCGTGTCATATTCCTGAATCTTCCTGTAACACAAAGGAAATATAGGTGCTGGATTCATGTATGGAACACTGAGGTTTGGCCCCAGCACATTATTCAGCAGAGGGATTCTACCTGTCCTCCCTGCGATGACTATATCACCTTGTGCACTGCCTGGACCCTCTGGTTGGGTTGAAGTTGTATGAGGATATCGCTCTGGTGCCAGAGTGAACGTTGACAAGGACTGAGCTGAGGTGGCATCAGGGTAAAGTTCTGGTGTAACAGTGGACTTTGGCAGTGAGAGATCTGGCAGCAGTACTGAGGATATCCAGGCCCAGGAATAAATAGGAGATGTTGTTGGTTTTAAATTTGTTGATGGTACAGTTGTTGCCACAGCTGGTTGTTCAATAAATGATTGGTCTGGGCTTGCCTGTGACTGAACGGGTCTTCCAAGAGATTTTTGACCTATGAGTGATGTTTTTGGCAATAAAAGTGACTGGTCTGTAAATGGCAGTTCTGGGACTGGATGTAATTTTTGTGAAACTACATGAGATTGATCTCTGTCTTCAAGTGATTCTTCTGAACCTGCAAATGGCTGTTGCGAAATGTCTAGTGGCTGTTCTTGGTGTGCATGTGATTCTTCTGTAGCTACCGCTGGTTGCTCTGAACCTGGGAATAACTGTTCTGGAATTATGTGAGATTGCTCTTGACCTTCAAATGATTCTTCTGGACCTGCAAGTGATTGCTCTTGGCCTGCAAACGATTCTTCTGTAGCTGCAACTGGTTGCTCTAAGCCTGGGAGTGATTGTTCTGGAACTATGTGCGATTGTTCTCGACCATCAAATGATTCTTCTATAACTGTAATTGAATGCTTTGGTCCTGAAACTGATTCCTCAGGAACTGGTCTTTGGCGACAAATGACTGGTGCCCATTCACCTTTCAGTTGTTGGTTTGCCACTGGTGGAGACTGCTCTTTGTTAGCTGGTAAGTCTTTTTGCCAGTTATAAACTTTGGATGGAGAAGGACTTGATGGTCCAAGATAGGCTATCAGATGTGGCAACATCCTTGCCTGGTCTTTTCGAGGATAGTGCTGTCCATTAATCCTATAATTACTGCTGTGTACTATGGACCACCAAGAGGCAAAAGTTGTTTGTCAATTTAGTGAGACAAAGAGAGGACAGTAAAACAAAGTTGTTAGAGAAAAAGTTTGAAAATATATCAGTATAATTCATGCCTTTTTAAAGATACAATCTCAGAAATTACTGTTGTCACAAAGGCATAGAATTCCTTACAGAAACATACTGCAGGTACTTTTTTGTAAACATACGTACATGCACTTAATGTTTACAATAAAAAAGGTTTCTTTGTGGATGCCTGTAAAGATACATTTAAATCTGTGAGACAGATTTTAAAACATGAACATGACATTCCACAGTATCATAAATGAAAGTGACAGATATAAATCTCTTTATGTGAAAAGTATGTGATTACTCAAGTTTGTGGTTTGTAAAATCCAATGCATCAATAACAACATGTTTCCTTTGAAGCCCACCTGCAAACATCTCACATTTCTGGAAAAGGTAAACCTTTCAATTTTGTATAATTAATCAATAATTGAATTAATAATTTAATCTAGAGGACCACAGTCTTAACCCAGACACACTAGTACTTCCTTTACAATAAAGATCCATGTAAAAGTCACTGACATTTAGGTCAGATTACAACTGCATTGTTTTAAAATAAGTTTAAAGCTATCCTATGTTTTAAGTTAAAATAAACATACCTGCTAGATTAAGTGTCCTTGTGGGTAATCTGGCATTTGGTAGATTACCAAAATGTCTTCGTTGCGCGTAACTTTGAGTTAAAATCTGTGATGCATCCTTAACATTGTAGCTCTCAGAGACATCCACCTGGAGAAATGAAAGGCAATAAAGAAAAACTCCAAAAATGGACTTCATTGTCTCTAGGTGCTCTTCCCACTTTCTTGTGTGCAAGTTCTGTCTGTTCTGCTGACTGTCCCAGTGTGCTGGTGACAATATATTATTTAAAGACCTCTGTTTGAAAATGAGAAAATTCTTGTCCAATCCAAATTTAAGAGGGGTGGATACTAAATGATATGTGAGAAGTTCACCTCCTACATTTTGTTCTAATCTACTAACTGTCATATTTATTTTGTTTTACCACTTACAGTGAGGTTTTTTACTTTGCTTTCACAGATATATATGTATCTATATAGATAGATAGATTGAGATATTTTTTTCAGAACATCAACTATTTTGCTACTCAAATTGTATACCAACCACAGCACCCCAAATTCTCACTAGATAATCTATCAAATGTGAAATGCTTCTTTATGATAGACTAAATATAAGGAACATATATAACTGAAAAATGTTCTATACTTTGCCCATTTATAACAGAACTCAGCTATTTGTGTGTTCACACTTCACATTACATATTCAATACCCATCAGCTTGATTCAAACATTAGTTTGTCTGCTTCATATTTGAAAGGCGCCAAGGTTGGCTATCTTACCCAAATGATAAACTGTCTGAAGCGCGGCGGAATTTATCTACATATTTTGTAGTGTGGTGCTTAAATATTACATACTTCACAGATTAGAGAGGAGTATAAACTACCGAGTACGTCAAAAACAAAAACACCAGATACAAACAATATAATACATAAATAATCATATTTCCCGGTTTTGTACTTTTATTTTTGTTACTTTGAGAGCTGGAGACTTATATTAATAATTTCACATGCCTCGAGTGGAAAAATATGGGAAAATGCCATGTGCACTAACGTGTACTCCAGTTCACTAGGCGGCGATAATAGAAAATCATCATTTAATAAATTTACAAAAACGGCACAAAGAAAACGGTTGTTTGTAACAAATAAAAATGGAGGGCCAGAAGCATACACTGCATTGCAAAACCGTTCTGAATAACGCTCATGACGAATTTAACAATAACAATTTTAAACAGGCAGAGGAATTGTACACAGAGTTCATCAACATCTATACCAATTCCAGGTGATAAAAGATTTACCGTTACTGTCTTGTGACTCGCTGTTAGCTAGACGGCAGCGTGACAGCTAGTAAAATCCATAGCTAACTATGTAATTAGTTTTCAGAAATGCGGTACGTACTAAAGTGTACACATATTATCGATTTAGAGTGTACACGTCTTAAGGAAAATAAGCCAATATCTCACCCAAAGACAATCTCTATGTTGTTAAAACACATAGTTATCTTTTTGATTCTTTACAGAACGGGTGACACTAATGACCTTGCGGTCGCTTATAATAACCGTGGCCAGGTGAAGTATCTCAGGATTGACTTCCATGAGGCAATGGACGATTACAGTGCAGCAATAATGGCAAACGGTCAATTTGAAGTGCCATACTACAACAGGGGATTAATACGTTATAGGCTGGGTAGGTGTATATAAAGTTGCCATAGATAATTGATCAGTACCCGCATGGGTGTCGTAACCACCATGAGTTTCCCTACATACTGGCAATTTATTAATACTTCCTTGTAAATAGGTAACTATTATGGATAAGAAGAATCCACACCCCATCCCCCCCCATTTGGAAATAAGGTTTAATTGTGGTATTTATGTTCAGGTTTTTTCCAGGACGCAGAGAGTGACTTCAAGAGGGCCTTGGAAATAAATGCCAATTTTGAAGATGCCAGACAAAGTTTGCACCAGACAGTCCTCGACAGAGAAGCAAAAATGAAAAGAGGTTATTGACAGCAACTGGAAGATTTTCAGTCCTACATTACTGTTGGACAGGACAAAAAGTCCCTACTTTTAATTGAATTAAACATTCTAGATTTCTCTTGCAATTAGTATCAGTACTACTTTATATAGACTTGTAGGATCTGAATGTGTGTGATGTACAAGAACAAAGACTGAAAAAATCACTATGCAATCATTTTTGTCATTATCAAAATTTGTTGGAGCTCCCCTTGGAGCACAGAATTTGCATTGTGATCATTTTCTAAAAAATCAATAGACTTTAACAAATTGCTTTTCACAATTGCAATAATGAAATAAATAATGAATCTTTAACACTACTAAACCTATTTTTGTCTTATTTGTGTCCTCTTTCATATTGGTTTTATGCACTTGTACTTCACTGGCACCTACAGCATTAACCTTCAACATAAATTATCTTTGATGCACAATGCAAATAGACACTGTTTCAGTATCACAATAAATTAATAGAACAACTGCTGAAGATAGTGCTTCAGGTGTAGTGTTGAGCATCTCTATATTATGCTTCTGCAATATCATTAAGAAGGTCTCTAATCAGTCATGAATTATAGATCACCATGTAGTTCTAGGATAATCGACTCATTAAGTTGAAAAGTCCCAGCTGAGGCAATCATCTGTTTTATTAGGATCACCTGTGCAGGATTGGCATATTACTTTTACGGTGTATAAGCAGGCTATTTATAATTAGGGCTTCCACTTACATGTGTTAGAGGTGTTGAACTTGTAGATTGGTTTGTTTTTTTTGTGGTGGTACTCCCTCATAGTAACTATCTAAACAAAGGTGTAGAACTTTAGTTATATAACTTGCAATCCCTTAACTGCTCTTTCTCCAAAAGCATGCTGATGAAGTTATTGTCATCTGTGGAGGTCCTTGTAATGTAGTTTTTTTTTCAAAAGGGAAGCATATTTTAGTACAAATTACTTACATTTGAGCTGCTATCTGATATTGGCTATTTGAAACAGACCTTTCTTAAGATGGGAGCATTATTTCTCCATGGATTTAGGTGAGTAATGGTGTTCCCCCACCCTCCATCTTCTGCTTGTTTGCTGAGGTTTAGAATTGATGTCTAATGTTTTAACAACTTGTATCCATTAGCATCTCATGGCTTATAGTGATTGCTGTTGTCTTGGCACAGAAGTCTAGTGACCAAAGTAAGAAACTCAAACTTCCCTTACAACACTAGATTGTAGCATGAGGCATCTTAAATTAAGAGGTTTTTTTTTTTTTTATCTTGCAGAAAGTGGCTTAAACATGGAGTGTGTTGGAAATGTCATGAGGCTTACTTTGGATAAATCTCTTGCTTCTGGAAGTGAACTTCAAGTTGATGCCATAAGTAAGTGCTGTTGGCCATGACCAAGCTATAGACAGTCTAAAATATAGACTGGGAAGTCATGAGCCATGTTCCTCGCTTTCAGATGGTTCGCAGGTTGTGCCTTTAACTCCTGACCTGGCAGCAAAGTGTGGCTATAGCATGCAGTCTGATCACTGGGGCAATACTCGGATCTATACGTCACTACTGAGCTGCTTTACTCAGAACCAGGTAAAGAGGTTTAGGCATTCCAAAAGCTTGCACTAAACATGATCCCAAAATGTTTTCTTGCTGCATCCTGTGCCACTGCCTTACTTGGCCTTCCTCAGGATGACTGCGTATTTGACATTGGCCTGCGTCTCCGGATGTACGGTAACCAAAGATCCGATGTGCATGAGGTGACTCAGACCTGTGAATACAATGAGTGGGCTTCACGTGAGATTCTCTGTGAACGCAACTTTATGGAGGTAACATCACAGCAGTGCTGACTAGACTCTGCAGAAAACCTTTTAAATGTGCCTTTCCTATGTTCACTTGATGTTGAGCACTGAGTTGCACTACTCCCATGTGAATCTGTTTTTACTTAAATTGAAGGGTTGTGTTCCCAGGTCTCGGTTTACAGATTGCCCCCTGAGATTGAGCAGTCAGGATATGAACTTAAAGGAAACAATGTGGCTAACCCTAAGGTAAGACATCATGGGTTACTTTAATCTTGTGGCTTTTGAACTTTTGTTCTAAGTCTCTTGGTTGCAGGTGTCCACCTCCCTGAACAATGTGTGGAGGATGGTCTTTTACACACCCAAAGAGAAGCCCATGATGATGACGGATGTACAGAATGCAGGGTATTGTATATCGTCAACTCCCTCACGACTGGTGCTGCGAAGTCCTTACAACATGGCAGACACGTACACTCAGAATGTGAGTAAAGGAACATGGATGTGTAAACATCTAGGTGGTATTTGGTGCAACCTGTGTTTCACCAAACAGGTGAATGGAGTACCAATGGAGATATTCAGAGTGACCACTTACTTTAAGAGGGAGTGGTCGGTAACCATGATTGATACAGCTGCTGCCTGTCCAACTGGTAAGCATCACTGACCACTATTTCAGTGCTTGGATGCAGAGGCGAGTGTTCAGTTCCATTTGCCTT
>JAOYMR010000017.1:20031835-20074857 GCA_025802075.1 Tenebrosternarchus preto | reverse complement strand
CTGTCCAACTGGTAAGCATCACTGACCACTATTTCAGTGCTTGGATGCAGAGGCGAGTGTTCAGTTCCATTTGCCTTTACAGGTGGACTCCATTTTACTGATGAACAAATCATCTGGGTTCTTCCCCGGTACATCACCCCACTGATGATGGAGCAATACGAGATCCTTGAACTCTATATGGGCATAAATGGGAAGAGGCTGGATAAAGCACTGATGAATACTATGGGCTATACCTTGTCTGTAACCGATTCTCAAATCATACTTACTTTGCCAGTGGGTGGACCAGATGGCTACTATAAGGTTGGTTGTTGCCATGAATAGACTTGTAATATGAATTGTCAGGTATCATGACTAAAACTGACTTCTTTGTAGAGTCATGCTTTGGATTACAAGTACCACACCACCTACAGTATTGAACCAATGCTTGAGCTGCTGTGGAAGGAGGGACAGTCTATCACCAGATACAAAGTCCAGTACCCTATTACCACACCACCTGAGCCCCGCCCACCACAGGTCATGGATAGTAAGTACCTGAGTAATTGAACAATCCTGCTTTACTCGCTACAGTAAACTTGCTCATGCCGCCACCCCTCTTCACCGCTGCAGATACTGTTGTGGAGTCAGGGGTATTTGATGTGCTATTGGGGAGTTTTCTGCATGATGTTGATCTGATGAACATCACCTTCTCAACTGGTGTGATGACTGTGGCAGAAGCCAATGCTAGAGGCTTCAATGTGCAGCAGCACAGGCTCCCTAATGGGGCCATGACCTTCAGTATGCGTGTCCCCTTCTCTGATCCTGTTGTCCTGAAAGCTGTAAGTATATACTAGCATTGGGGTGACCTAAGCTATTTTCCAAACTGCTTGACTACCAGTTGGGCAAAAAAAGGGAGGAGGGGGTCCCTAATGTTTAAATTTCCTTGCCAAGTACTCATTTGCTAGTCAAGACAAACTTGGTTTGTGCTTCTTTACAGAATCCCAACCCAGAAATGACTACCTACACTCTTCCCCTCATATTTGGCTTGATAATTCTACCTGAATACACACCCTTTCCCCAGCCTGCTCTGGTGGAAGTATCTCTTAAGGATATCAGTAAGTGTTGCATACATGGCAAGACAAACATTTTGAAGCATTCATGCCTACGACTACATTTGTGAAACCATCTAGAAATGATGGTACTTGTGATCTGTTTCTGAGCAGCTCTACCAACTATACAAGGGACATGTGATGAGGAGCACTTCTATATAACAGTTGCATATGGTAACCAAGGCAAGAACTTCAAGGTCGTTGTGGGTGATCATGACGTATCTACCGACCTTTTTAAAGAGTACAGCGGTAAAGAGAACTCCACCCACATGAGCATGGCATTGCCATTCCTGGCACAGGATGTTGTGTTTGAGGTAGTGTACACTTGTGTTGCTTGAGTATATTTTGTAATGGGTTTTAAATTCAAGTTCAATGCCCAAGAAGTCAACAATAATCCAAAGGTCTGACTTCCCTCTTGACTTCTAGTCGGTCCGTCCCACATCAATGAGAGGGCGCCTTGATGTGCAACTCATTGATGCAGTCAACAACTGGCACCTCAAGAACTTCTCCTTGGCTTGCAGTTTTCCCATGACCATGACTGGTATGTAGTCTAGTTATGTGCAGGTATTCCTGATGTTTCCTTCAGTGCAGGAAGTAATTTCATAAACTGAGCAATGCAGGTTTGACAATGTTAAGGTTGAGCTGCTGTATCATTTGTACTTGACTATGCACTCTTGCTCAGTTGTCACCAAAAGCAAGTTGATGTGCTCTAAGCCTTACCTGATGGCTTCTCTCACTAGAGTGCTTCTCCAATGGATCAATGACTGCACTTGCAGTGAAGGTGGAGTCTGCATCCCAGATGGTTCCCAGCCAGTTAACACTGAAGGATCCCTCTTGCAAACCCACTTTCAGCAATGACCGCTTTGCCTACTTTTCCTTTGATGCAAGCAGTTGTGGAACAACGAGATTGGTATGATTGTAGTGCTCTAATGACTGAATTGTCACCCTAATGTGATGACTCATTGCATCCTTCTTCCAGTTCAGTGATGGCTTCATGATGTATGAGAATGAAATCTCGGTGGGTGGCAAAAGTGGTGCCCGTCAAGGAGCTGGGAAAGGTCTTATGACGAGAACTACCACAACAGACTATCGGTAATGCACGTTTTAATCCCACATGCATGCCACTTCCCCTCCCCTGTATGCCATGACCAACATGTTTCAATTTCAGTGTGACTGTTTCCTGCTACTACATGCTGAATGACACCCAGACGGTTATGTTCGTCACTAAACCACAGCAAAACGAGCCTTTTGCTGAAATGGGTGTGGGAGAACTACAGGTAAAAATGAGGCTTGCTAAAGGTATGTCTCCAGAGGATTTGTTGCATGCTTTGCCTTGATGTGTTCAAATGCACTAGGGGTGACTGTCAAACCCATTGGCTTTAAACCAAGGTAGGAATTTAACTAAGCCTGCTTTCTCACTCTACAGATGACTCCTACACTACATTTTACATGAAGGAGGACTACCCAGTAGAGCAGTATTTAAGACAGCCTCTCTATTTTGAAGTGGAGCTAACTCAGTCCACTGACCCTCGCATAGAGGTGGTCCTGGAGAATTGTTGGGCTACTGTCAATGATGGTGTATCTACTTTAAGATGGGACCTCATTGTTGATGGGTAACGCTACAAGAAAGTAATCTCCTCCTTGAGATGCTGCACTTGGTGGTTGTCTTGACTTCTTTTGTGTCCTGAACAGCTGTGAGAATATTGATGACCGTTACAAAACCATTTTCCATCATGTTGCTGTTGACAACCGGGTTCAATATCCTGCACACCTGAAACGCTTTGAAGTGAAGATGTTTGCTTTTGTCAGAGATAATGTGGTCCTCAGAGATCAGGTAACATGCTACTTTTCTGGGTGAGTTACCAGCCCATACACAGATCGAGCTTTTATTTTTCAAACCCCTCCCCCAGGCATTTGTCCATTGTGAAGCTGTGATCTGTGACATCCATCAGATGGATGGAGTGTGTAAGAGGCAGTGTCCTCTCCCTCTGGCCAGAGACACTAAGAGAGGTATGAACTTGTCTGATCTTGGCTTGGATTTGCAATCCTCCTTGCAAAAGGAGTGCGCTGGGGTGTGGGTGCATGGTCTTGGTTTGTAATCCAGATTTCCTTGAACTGTAGCTGTGAAGGGACCAATGGAATGCCATTTTAAATGAGGGTGATGGGGGTTTAACACTTTGTGCTTTGTTTAACAGTACGCAGAAGCATGGCAGAGGCTCCCCTCTGCAGAAGGACCGTTTCCTCTGGAAAGATTCTACTCTCCAGCTTGTTTCACTTTTGAATAAAGTGTTCAAAGAAATGCTGTAGAGATTTTGACTGAGTTTTTCCTGGTCTTTGGTGCAAGACGCCTTGCAATTCTAGTGTTAACTTTTGATCCTGAACAGACCAATTCACTTTCCACAGCCCTGGTCTATTGGTTGTCTAATGGAACCAATCCAAAACTGGGGGGCTTGGACCATAAACTTAATTCCATCAATCCTGGAGCAATGGTCCTTAGATGGAGTGGGTTTTTTTTTTTAAATTGAACCTTGGCTCTTCAACTGAATTTATTGGGAGCTTTCTTTATTCAATGCTGGCACACTAAGCCCTGCCAACAAAAATGGCAAGCATAGGTAGTGAGTTGGACCTGGTTTAGGAGCTTCAAAAGATGAGTAAAGCAATCTTGATTTATACTGATGGCTTAATGAGGGCCACAAACCTAGGAACCCCTTTCAATCTTCCATACAGAGACTGCTGAGGCTTAATACACCAACCTGAGCCTACAGCAACAGCTGTAAGGGTGATGGGCATTGCAAATGGTAAATTTTGCATGGCTCTCGAGTCTGCATTTGTGACTTGCTCCTCTTGTAAAGGGAGAGACTTGCCTTGTGTAGTTTTGTTCCTGAAATATTGGCCTACATTTCAATTTATGTTCACTTGATACAACAGCAAGATTTAACAATGTTCATTGCACTCTAGCCAACTGACACCAATAGCTGCTTGCATTTCATGGTTGGTGCTTTGGCTAATCCCCATGTCTGGGGTTAATTCTGAAGGTGTGAAAATTGTCTGAAGCCTGGTGGCCACACTAATGGCTGGTCATTATCTTGATGTTTTGTATACAAGACTTTTGATGTTTTAAATGCTTTTGAATAAATGAGGTGGTTTGCCATGTGAAATGTACTTGGACAGTTTAAAAATATTACAACAGGGCAACTCAATGATCAGTACAGATGGAAACATTGCATGAAATGTTCACTGCATAAAGTTAATCAGCTTCATAAGCTTCATATTGTAGCCACTAGTTCCACAAACACTCCAGCATGTTCCCAAGACCAGTCCTGATGCCATCAAAGGACTCTGCCACTTGTATTTTTAGACAGGTCTAAATAAACAGAAGAAATGAGAAGGCAAAGCTGTACCACCGGGAGAATGACTGTCCATCACCATTGTGTATTGAACACCCATTTCATGTTTAGCACATAGGCAAGGCTCACAGGTGACGTGAGACAGGAAACTGGACCTACTGTCGTGTAAGACTGATGTAGTCAATAGTGGAAATTTTTTATAAAGGTTTACTTAAAATACTGTTTCTCCCTGGGACTGCTTTGAAATAGCTGGGTCAGTCAAGATTACTATGGGTTATGAGGGCAATTCTGTGCCTATAGGTGCAGAGGTTCAGGATGTGATTTTAAGACTTTATCTCAACAAAAGATGTAAATGTTTTTCATGTGATGTGTATTCAGTGAGGAGATTCCATTAAAGTCACATAAAAACCTAAATACACGCCACTGGTCGATGCCACATTCACACCTACGAACCGTCAGCCACACAGAACAATGTTGTACGCGAGCTGCCGGCGCGGTGATGGCCGTTGTTTATCGCACTTCCGAGCACACTTTGATCACTTTGAAAAGACTGGGCGGACTTGTATACTTGTGTACTTGGCTTTAGCGCACATATATATTCGGCCATTCACATTGGAACACAGATAAACCCAGGCTGCCATGTTAACTGTGCACGGCAAAATCATGACCGGGAACTTCACTCAACCTCAATTCCAAGAATTTTCAGCAAACAACTTTGAGAGGACCACCAACATTCAACTGAGAGGTTAGTAACTGCATACAACGTTAATATTTTGATGCAGTGTGCCTGTCTTTAATTTTAATTTCAACTTATTGTCAACCTTTCTTCCCAGACTACAGTCTGCATGACCAACCAAGGTTCCTGAACTCCGCCAAGCCAGTTCTACCACGAGTGGACAGCATCGCCTTGTTGACGCATCGCAGAAAGAGAACCAATTTCACACAGCAGCAGATCGAAGTCCTGGAAAAAGTGTATACGGACACCAAATACCCTGATATTTACCTAAGGGAGAAACTGGAGGCACTGACCGGTTTACCAGAATCTAGAATTCAGGTAAGACATTCTAGATCCTAGGATTTATATGCTTGCAGGTTTAAATTTTCAGAACCAGGTCATATGCACACGTAGAAAAATATTAGATAACGCTACTTAATTCCGCAATGGTACAGATGTGTGGCATTGCGTACAATAAATGTACAATCTTTTTTTATTATTTTTTTTTTTTTTATGAAAGGTGTGGTTTCAGAACCGACGCGCAAAGTCACGGCGTCAAGTAGGAACGCAAATTTCCACGAAGTCAAAAGGGAACAGCCACACCACGGCTTCCTTTCCCCTACGACAAAATCAAGGGAGTCACGAGATGCAGCGGATGCCCATCTTCTCAAAGAGAGACAACTTCAACAAACCGATGATCGCCACAGGCGAGCAGTCCTACTGCAAGGTCGCAGATTGTAGCTATGACTCAACCATTCCATGCATGTTGAGTACGCCGGCTGAGGACATAATTAAAACAGATCAAGTGAAGCAAGACCACCAGGTTGACGTGGCGCCTAGCAACAATGTTTATCAGTACCATAGTGCAAACGGTCATATTTCTGTTGAGAGCAAAAGAGAATCTACAACTAAACACATGCTGGTGGACTACGACAATTTCCCTCCTAACAGAACCATAGGACCTGACATGAAAGTTGTTATTCCTCCGATGCCAACTCAGAATACATTCAACAGGTCGTCACCAAAACAACTGACTTGTCCGGTCCAACACATGCAGGTCAAAGTCCAACAAAGCAATCTGGGCCATTTCTCGCCGATTCGTGGTAGTGAAGCAGGAGAGTTTTCCGATTCTGACTCCGACTGGGAGAACGAAGCCATGTCTGGCTTTAATGCCTTTTTATAGTAGGCTCAAGTTAATATTTGGACTGCCCCCCCTCCCCTCCCCCAACCCCAACCCAAATGAATGATTACCAATGTTAAAAGTAAAGTTTGAGATTTGTAATCAATTATTTATTTTATATGTAAATAATTGCACTATCATCACTGCTGGAAAATATATAATAAAATTTCACTGTACATGAAGTGTTTACCTTGCTACAAAAATGCAGGAAAACTCTTTTGCGTTTGATATTTAATAGAAATTAACAAAAATGTATATACATTTGCCGTTTACAGTTACCAGTTAAATTAAAACTGGTTAAATTACCTAAAAGCAAATCCATAAACACATAAATGAACATACAACTGGTGATGTATTGGCAAACATTCCTCAGATGAGGGTAATTAACGGTGGAGTGTGAACAGTCTGAAGGGCATCATTCACACAGATGTCTACGACTCTTAACAGTTAACCTCTGACTTTTATAAATCAAGTGTTTCTTTACAAAAATACTTAAAAGTAGTTAGAAAATTCCTCACTGACACATATATGGCCAATGCATCAATAACGCAAGTAAGCTGTACAATTATCTACAATATACATTTTTAAAATTGACAACACCTTTCTCTTTTCCCTAAGGGACATACAACTGTACAAGTTTCAACACAAGTTCCCCTTTTCTGAGGGAGCATAAATGCATTTCAGCTTCAACAAAAGAAATAAATATGAACTGAAACTGGGAAAAGTTATTTGGCAAAAACACAGGAACCAGCCATAAGAATAGAGAGACTTCAATTATGGCAAGATTAACCTAGATGAATGTGCTGAGAAATGCAGTCAGAACAACACACTGACTGATCAATAAACCGATTACTTGTTAATTTACAAAGTAGAAATAATGTACTTTGAAATAATGTCTGTTCCACTGTTCTAGTATATCTGCTGACTTGTATCATTTATGACAGCTCGGACAGAACGATTCCCAAGTCTTGTTCTGCTCTAAGGGTTCCTCTTCTGTTAGTGAGCATTTAAAACTTCCTTCCAGAAAAACAAAGAGAACAGACACACAAAATCAAAGTGGTTGCAGGAGGAGAGATGGGTTCGAGTCCAGATTTAAGACGGGGGTTCTGAATGGGATCCACATCAGTCATGTTCTGTTCGTGTTGTTGGCAGAGAAAGCGTGGAGGTTACCAAGCTGACTCAGACCACTCTGGATGTGTGCTACATGGATCTCCACATTGTCCTGGAAACAACTGGGGGTGAGGAATAAAACACAAAGGAAGCTCATTTTATCTGTAGTTGGCATTAAAAGATATGAACCTCTTCAGCCTATGCTAAACCTCGATCACAATCAGCTCCTAAGCACTAAAACAATAACACTTAAATCAGTGATGCAAACCCGATCTTCTAGCCACTGCAATGGTGTCTGTAACAATGCCCTGAAAATGAATACTACTTGATCAATATAATTTGCCTTTAAACTGAAACCACTTGTATTGTTTCACTGATGAGTAATATGCTGCTTTTTTTTTCCCATTTAAGAAAATCACTGTTGCATTTTGAATGAAGACACAGAATACTGCTAAAATAACTACTCGAACAATTAATTGTGCAGTGGTCTTATTAAATTACTCATTTATTGACAACTTTAATCAAAGAAACAAGCAGGAGGAATTCACGCTTCAGTGCGTGTTAATAAATAACGGAATAATACATCGTTGCTTATCAACATTACGATGGTAAAACTGCACTATAGTAAATTTACCAACCATGCAAAATTCACTTGTACCCAAAGTGAAAGCCAATCAAAACTGACATGTAAATTAGGCAATACATATTAAAAACTGCACGCCATGAGACAGATGACTGATGTATATAACTACCAGACTGACAACTGCTACTTGTATACAAATGTAACGCATTTCTTACTTTCACCAAGACAGGAACTATTCAAAATCAGCGGTCAGGCAGATCCAGACAGTATTTTTGAAGTGTTTTTGTTGTGGTTTTTAAAATAACCCAAACTTCAAATGAGGACAAAATGCAGTTTTTGCTGTTAAAGACGCATTAAATGTGCCAGTCTGTTTTATGAATTTGGCGCGCACACACAAAAAATGTCTTACCTTAGGTTTGAACTGTCTATTGAATTCTTTATGTCATTCAGGGAGTCCGTCAATGACTTGAATTCAAATGAATTCAGGTCACCTCCTTCCGCCAAGCACTGTACCAAAGTGGAAAGAATGGAAAATTATGTATTAGAATGTTTGTCTTTAGTCCAGCAACAGCACCGAAGCCTCCTGCTTGGTTATCGACAATAGTGTGCGTTTGTTTCTCACCCTGATTTGCAGTAGGAGAGCGGTGAGGCGTGAAATGAGCTGGGTGAGGCCGGGATTCTGGACGCGCTGCTCCCCGTTGGGCAGTGCGTTGGACGCCCTAACCACATCCTGGGCTTCCTCATCACAGCGCCGCCGAAGCTCGCTGGGCTGGTCTGCAGGCTGCATGCCTTGATCTGGAGCCAGCTGCACGAGCAGGTGGATTGCAACCCAAAAGGTATCAGCAAGAGACGCATCCTTTAGGAGCAGGGCATTAAAAAACCACGCATCCCGCGCACACATCACCCACCTCGTAGCAGAACTGCTGGACCTCGTGGAGGACTTTGTTTAGGTCTTTATTGAGCTGTTCCAGATCCAGCACTGTGGTAGCATACCTTCTCTGAAAGTCCAATCCAATCTGCATGGAGTAGGACTTCTGCAACCGGAAAAGAGTTGAGACACACCATTTGTGGATCCCCAATCTAAAATTCTCTCAGGAATAAACGTGACAAATGCACAATGCGATTCAAAAATCGTACCAGTTTTTCAGCTTCAGTGTTCATCTCCTTTAGATGCTTTATGTGGTCCTTTTTAATCATGAGAATTTTGGATAACCGTGTCTGAGAGGAACATGGGTAATATATCAGTGGTGTGTCTGAAGGAAATCCACATGGTAAAAAACATTATTATGGAGGTGTGTGTGTCTGTGTGTGTGTGTGTGTGTGTGTGTGTGTGTGTGTGCGCACATGATACGCACCACCTGCACAAGGAATTTGACAGGGAAGCCTCCCAGAGTCTCCCCCTCACTGCCAGTTAGTTTACTCTTCCAGGGTGACTGACTGAACAGTGGATCACTATCCTAAAGATACAGAGGATGACAAAAACATATCCTATACCTCTCTACAGATTGTGAATTTCTAATTCCATCCAAGTAAGGATTCAAGAGAATTGTGTTCATAAGCTAAACATATAATACATTATTAGTTTACCATTAAAATGGGTTGGCCTGAACCTGTATATGACCCACGTGGAGGAGTCAGAAAGTTCTGGAAGCGTGATGGGCGCTGTTTCTGAGCAAAGGCAGATATTGGCATGGTCTCTGGAGGCTCATTACTCTGTGAACAGACAAAGAAAATGGAATAAAAAAAAAAAAGCAGTTATTTCAAATGTTTATATTTTGAGAAAGGATTTTCTGTGAAAATAGTGGCTAATATAAAGCTTACAAGCACTTCATAGTCCGGCACTGTGTGTGTGCCAAGTCCGCTTCTGTCAAAGGTCACACGATACGTTGCTGCACTTGTATCTACTGCATCAATCTGTCCAGTAAACAGGCCATCATGGTGTCCCCTAAGACGAGCTTGAATTAAGAAAAAGGAGATTAAATACCGTTTAGCAAATAATTCAGGGACAACGCACCATGTTAACAAGACGCATTTCCAAATCCTGGGCTGCTGCCAAAGCAGGACATGTTCTTGGTAACCCTGGTCCTGTGAAGAACCCTCCTTAGTAGCCTGTTGTTCACACAAATGGAACAGTCTAACCAGGCTGCGTGGTTATATCACAGCCTCCTACTCTGCTAAATAGGTGGGATTCATTAATCACTGTCCAATGAAAGAAATCATTGATCATCTTTCACCACAGGATATCATCCACCAATCAGATTTTCAACAATATCTGCTCAATGCATGTTGTAAATGAAACATGCAAGATGATTCAATACTGCAATGACATTGGGGGGGGTCTTTGCTATGACTAAAGTGAGATGAAAGTGTTGTGCCACAGACCCGTTTTCATTCAGGAATCTGCTTTTAAGCAGAGGAGTCATATGGCAACCCCAGGAGAAACTGACGCAAGAGAAAAGAAAAATATACAATTTACATTAAAGGACTGTAAAGAAAGGACTCATACTGACTCTGGCATATCTTTGCACTCACAACTCATTTACTAGTCCACCAGGTTGGCCTGTAGGTTGAATGCTGCCTCTCCATGTTAATCTTTCTCCCAATAAATGATTGAAGCTCACCAGTGACTTTGGTGCCAATAACTAGTGGCAAAGGAATCTCATCTGGAAGGTCTTTGCAAAGCGACACGTCTGTGATCTTCCTTTGTTGGAGCAGTCGCATCTTCTGCCTCTTCTGCTTAAGTGCCGTTCGCTCCTCAGCAAAGAACGCAGAAGAACACCTGTAAAACAAGAACAGGACACTCGTGTTCACTGGCTAGTAACCAGGCTTTTGTGACCTTTTTTTTGGATCATCATAAGACATCATGTGGGCTAATTCAGCAATACAGAAAGGCATTTCCTAAAGCATAGCTGCGCAGCCCTGGTCTGAGGACTCACCAGTCCACATTTCTGATCTATTCCAGCTTTCAGTGCACCTGAACCAAACCTTCAGGAGCACTGAACAGCTGGTATAGATGTACTGGGCACAAAACATGTAGACTGTGTGGTGGCTTTTGAGAAATCGATTGGGAAAGAACAGCCATTAAGCACATTTAAGCAAAGCTTTGCTTAACCTCCTGGGTTTGCCCATAAGACGACGGATAGTCCCCCATTCCACTCTGGTTAGCTTCCTGGTTTTTAGGTTAGGAAAAGATTCCTTCAGACATAAGCAGAAGTCATTGTCTCCCTCAAATAAGGGCCTAAGAGGGAAAAAGAGATAGTGTGTCACAGGCACAACCAAATTTCCTTAGTAATTAATAACCCATTTATTTAAGCAAGTTGTCTTACCTGTCGATATTAGAATAGAACCACTCATAAATGCACCACTTGTGTGCTTTGGGTAGTTTGAGCAGGTTTCGTAATCTTAGTCCAATCTTCTGTGAGGCTCTTTTATCTGGTGTTGTGACATTTGCAAGTTTCTGCATGAGGGGGAAACTAAAATAAATTTCTGCATAAAACTGCTACACAATCTGTTTAACCGGACTTTTTATGTTGTCCAAGTTGGAGGCACACAAACCTGAGGCACAGTGGTGACTCTCTGACTTCTCCTTGGCGATCGGGAGGAGAGCGACCGCTCATCCTCCTCAGAAGAAAAACGACTTCTCTTTGAGCTTCTTGTCGGCTGGACATTCAACCAGAAAGGAGAAGAGAGAGCAAAAAAAAAAAAAAAAAAAAAAACACAGATGATAATCAATTTGATGTTAGAAATGCACATGCACTCATCCTGAATCAACTGGTGTAATGAAGGATTAAATTTATGTTATATACCATAAGAAATATTTGAAGAAGAGAAAATGGATAACAATTTAGGTGAAACCCTAGGCATAAATATCTTGAAGTCCAACAGTAACTGAGCAGAATGAATTTGTGAATGCATTCAAATTTTGAAGTCCTTGAAGGGCTGCTAATGGTCACCAGTCAATGAAGCGTTTAGGTGGTCCGGTCGACCCAACCCATGCTATGAGAACAAACGGCACCCCAGTATGGAACCACCACCGGCCTGGAGTCCGTGCTTCATGGGGTCTGCACCACACACATACTACCATCAGCACGCGACAGAAGCACTCTGGTGAGTCTTCTCCCATACGCCATGGAAGCTAAATAACAATGCACTGACCTCCGGGATGTGTGTGTGTGTGTGTGTGTGTGTGTGTGTGTGCGCGTGCGTGTGGCCTTCAATACTGAATGTGGGTGTGATTTCTGCCATCATTTCCTCCTGTTTGCAGACCATTCTAACTTGACACTGCTGAACATGATCATTAAGGACCTGTGGACGGACCGCTGCACTGTCCACTGTGGTTGGCAATACCTTCCATGACATATTCCCAGCACACGTGACTCTGTCGATCAAGGAATGTTAACTACCCTCACAACTTTGGAAATGGAATGTCCCATCCGTCTGCCACCCACTATCTTGCTTAATTTGAACTCTGATAATTCATGTTGCCTTGACATGAACACGTTGGCCATTGTTCAACATCACTGACAAGATAACACTTCACAACTTAATGAAGTGGCATTACTTAAGGGGACGACTTGAGAATGCCCATCAATTTAAGTAACTGCTATTTCATGACTTTTGGCACATCAGTGTAAATATTCACAATCATGTTATCAGCTACTTTAATCATTTTGAATTTGGGGCTAAATGGATTAATTTTCTACTCTGGCACCTCTGATGAATATGTCTAACCAACATTTTTAGGGTCATTCAGGCAATCATGAATAATTCTAAAGACTTCACAAACTCTCACAGCTGTGCAAGAGCTACTGAACCTATGACATAACTACTACTGCTGCTTATACCATCTCTATTACACCCACCAAACAGGAATAAACATGTCTCTTAGGCTAACATGGATCAAAATGTAACAATCAGTCATATTCAACAGTATAAAGCCACATGGTTTCTTAAAAAAAAAAAAAAGTTATTTTTCTAAAATAGTTTCATCAAATGTACCAAACAAACAGTACTACATAAATGAGCAATTTAAGTAGTTTCTGACCGTTTCCATAGATGTATAGCTGCTCCTTCCTCTGGTATTGAGAGATTTTGATAGATTGTTTTTCTCATTTAAGGTGTTTGACAAACTTCCTTCTGCACACACAAAGTAATATAATAACCTTCATGCGACTTATTTTAGCTCGTCGTTATGCCGTTTCATTAATTCTACAACCAAAAGGATCAGTTTCGTAAGCAATTCTCAGTATGGTTTTAAAGCTTGCAATTCAAAGAGGGACATAACGAATTTGAGGCCTACCTCTCAGGCTGACGAGAGCTTTAGCTGAAGAGCCTGCAAATAAATGAACAGTAGCAGTGATATGTTAAAGATTATACAATAATAAACATGAGTAAGTTTTGAGTGCATCATATATGAAGAAGATTTGCAGATTTTTTTTTTTTATAATGGAATATAAAAAACTGGTGACTGAAATAATAATTTCAAAAACTTCAGATTCTCTGGGTTTAATAATTAAATAACTCCACTGATTTACCTGTTGAGACACCTGGTTACAATATCAAGACCATCCAAAACAAGAGGTTCACAGTGAACTTTTCCCAAAGTTTGAAAAAAACAGCCTAAGAGAGGCCAAAGACTTCAAGTCTAAGACTTAAACCAAAACCACAGGTCTATAACTGTAGCACACTCACTAGCTAATAAAAAAAGCATTTGTAATTATTTGTAATTAAAAGTACTGAAAAGCAAGTGCTCTGTAAATGAATGTAAAGTAATCTATAAACTTACATGTCAATGCTGTTATGTTACATCTTGAGTTAACACCAGTTATAGCAGCTGTATTCAACCTTGCTCCTAACAAGAGTTCTTACGGCAGGGTTTAGTTACAGCATTAATCGAACGTACGCTAACTATATAACCAAATACTTCAGAAATATTACAGCCGAGTATGTTAATACAATGGTAGGACCTGAAATCTGAAGACAGTACATTTACAGGACCGTAGTTATACAACCCTGATTTAAAGCTTCCAGAATGACAATACATAGCTCCGTGACAATATAGACAGCTAACTAGTTTACTTGGCTACTGTATCCTGGCTCAGTTATAAAACCAGCACGTCATTTAAAGAAATGTCAAATAGCAAATAATTTCTACCCAACGATGGTACAGAAAAATAAACGTGTTAGACTTACTTTCAAGTAAAAACACAATGCTACATTTCCAGGTCACATTAAGGATTAAAATTAATAGTCTGCAATAAGACGAAGCCGCTAGCTAGCTAGATTAGCTATCGTACGTGTTTACTCACTTAATGCACATGGGCTGAACATGTTAAAGTAACAACAAAAGAAATTAATTATTCCACATTTCAGTAGTTGACAGCAGTCTCATGTACTTAGCTAGCCTACAGCCGACTCCAAGTATGTAGCTAGAATGCTAGATAAGCTTGCTTTTAGTTACTGTTGAACCTGACAAAATGGTCTTGCGACACTAGCTAGCTGTGACGGTGGCTAACAAGAAAAACAACCAGCAGCTGTCATCGATACGGACCACTGATATGTTGATATAGCCAGGCTGACCAACGTAAACGTCGTAAATTAAACATTGTGATCTTTAGTTTCAGTTACTATTGATGTGTACAACTCAACAGTTTAACAGATATAGCAGTTACATAAATCGTTACCAACGCGGTAAAAAAAAAAACAGAAAATCTACCTAGCTAGAGAACCTTATTTATAGTAGCCAGCTAGCTAGCTTGCAGGCTCCTGAACGCTAGCTCGCTAACTAGCGAATTAGCTAGCGAGCTAGTTAGCTTCATAGCTAATAGTGGAATTAAGTTAGCGTCTAAAAACATAATTACTACAAATGAAAATCATTTATTTCAAACTCAGTGTAAACAAAAGCACGCTATTAACATTTTCTAACCCCTGATATGATAAGTGGACTCGAGTTTTAGCTGTGTTGGTCATTGCCGAGTTAGTTTTATTACTCACTCTCATCCAACAGCTGCTCAAGTTCCGCCATCTTGAATTAGCCGCGCCGGTTTTTCAAAGACCGAATGACACAAAGCATTCTGGGACAGTGATCGACAGAGAGGGCTGTTCAAAAAGCAAGATAGCGCAGGTAAGCTTGTTGTTAAAAAGGGTTTGTTATAATTCGAGGTAGAATAGATGCAGTTGGTTTTAGCTTGCCTTCTTCCTTATCGTTTGACATTAAAAACAACCAAACTGAGCCTAAAGTAGCTGCTTATCTTATCCAATAAAAAGGTTATTTTTGCAATGTAGTCTTTTATTTGTACTAATAGCTTTGTCATACGCTTCTAAAGACCCGTATTAAATATTAAGTCATTTGTTAAGTTCGTCCTCGAGTATTTTCTATATTTTTATTTAATACAGTAATTATTCCAACAAATAAGAGATCAAAACAAGATTATAGGGCAAAGCATGGGTTATTTATTCAGCGTTCAAAATACTCGTAAAAAATAGAGACAGAAAAAACAAGAGTGACAAAATTAGCAACTTGTCACACACAAAGTTAACTAATCTAACTTTCACAAACCAGTCCTCATTCTGGTATGCCTATAATACTCAAATGTCAGGATGAGTAAGTCAGGTATTTAAATGATGAGCATCAGGCACCATGCTCTGCCTAGTAACTTCCAGTTTTTGAAAGCCTGTTTGAAAGTGTAGACATTTTAACCATCCAATCATTCTAACATTAACAGTCATAATACTAGGGATCCTAGTAAATGTATAACAATCAAAACTAACAAGAAACCGTTTATCTCTAAAACTGTACAGTATTCATGTTTTCAGTAAAGAAAACAAAACCATGTCATATTAGATACTTATCAGACTTTGCGATGAGGAAAAAGAAAAAGTTTGCACAAAGGCTAACAGAAGTCAAACACAAAGGCCTATATATACCAATGGAAGACAGTTCTACCCAGTACTGCTGGGAGGATCCAAGAAAGATCTCCACTGCCAACTTAAACAAGGTCCTCAAAATACCTAAAATGAGACCAAATCCCACAACGTTGCATCTTGTCAACAGAAATGACAAGATTCATACAGCGCATTACTGTGTCTAAACATTTACAGTGCAAGAAAAATTTTCTGCATCTTTATACAACTACATTAAAGCAGCATGGAGAGTGTACTGCTAAAAGAATTATACTGGTGTGACGGTCTTCTTGCAGTTCGGTGGTCTTCAGAGTTATTGCAATTAGCAAACAATGGTGTCTACCCAGGGTTTAGCAGGCTCCTCACCAGAGAGATGTTTGGTAATTGAAGCGAAGCTTCAAAAGGTATTTCAGATTCACCTGAGCAACATCGTACACAATATACCTGGAAGAAGGGAAGTGAAGGATATATCCAAGATGTGGTAGAAGGTGGGGAAAAAAACCACTTTATTCTAAAGATCTCCTGCAAGTGAAATATCTACATAGACAAGAATAAAAACTGTCATTTACCCTCCTGCACGCACACACACACAGACACACACACACACACACACACAGACACACACACACACACACACAGAGAAAACAAAGAGAAGGATACTCGTTGTAGAGCAGACTTGTGTCATCAATGTTTGTGTTGATGGCTTTGCCCAGGGGGACGTCCACTCCATTCAGAGACACTGAGGCGTTTGGGTCTGGAGCAGTCCTTCCCAGACCTGGTAGAAAAAGCACAATTTTTTGGCAAATTTAAAAGATCATTTACTTGAATAATGTCACCATGGATAATGAGTTCATTTTAACCCATACTGAATTGTGTGAAAGACTGTATTTATGTACCTTTCACACTGTGTTTTCCTTTTGACAGTTTTGTGATGTGCGAGGCCTTTTTCAGTTCATGCCTTTAGAGAGAAAACACGCATGGCTCATAAACACGGATAGTTCATGAGACATTAGCAATATACCACATGTTTGAGAACGAAAGTTACTATAGTACAAAAAGTCAGTTTCACTTACATATTGCCAAGCACGACCTCTCCTAGCAGAATGAGACCTACAGGATCAGCCGGGGAGGTGTGACAGTAGTTGGCACTCTTGGACACCATATCAGCAAAGTATATACCTTTGCCAAACATGTAACCTGTCTACAAAGTACATTCAAAACAAAAAGATAAAACCATCAAGATAAAGCATATAGTTATTCCCCTCATACATTTATCGTTGTTACTTACATTACTAAGCTGCATTCATTCCAAATTTTGATGCAACACACAAACACCGCATATTGAATCCTTGAAGCTATGTTTGTTTTTATAGTTGCAGCTAGAGGGCAGCAGGGGGCGCTGTGAGGCACCAGTACTCACTACAGGAGCCTCGGGTGGTGCGATGCGCAGGCCCTGAGACATGATGCCAGCGTAGTTGGTAGTGCGTGAGCCGTGCCATAGCAACTGTCGGTTGGGCAGATCCCTGAATGCGCGGTAGCGCTGGTACTCGCCCTCCCTGGCAATCTTAAAGATCTAAAAGCAGGAAGGTGGCAGAGGGTTTAGCATGGTGGTGTTCATTCCTCACAGATCAAGCAAATCCAGGGACTGTGGCGAAAACACTTTTTTTTTTTAGCCCAGACCAGGCAGTTCTGTCCAATAGCCATAGTGTGGCAAACCGATAATTTTTTTAAGTTTAAAAGCACAGCACTTCTAAAAGCATCATTCTAACATAAATTCCAAGTCAACATGAACTTTAAAACCAAATAAGTCACCATGTGATTAAATAGTAACACTGACTGCAAATCCGAGACAGTTTAAAGAAATAAAAGTCATGATCAATTTTCCCTTACCTCTTCTACCTCCAGTGTGTAGGTATTATGAGTTGCAGCATGAGTGTTCTTTACATACTGTACGATAACCTGAGCTTCTTCTGAAGACTTATCAACCACCTGGGAAGGAGCCATTAAGATAGTACTGCTATATTATACCCTGGCATTGCAGCAAGTATTTCATAGCATACGTGAAATCAAATCCACGAAAACAATATATTTGTACCCCACACACACACTATGCGCAATGAATAAAGTGAACCTCAATCTTGGTCTTGAGTTTCTCGTAGTTGATGTCAATGGGATCTTTTTTGTTATCCTCAGTGCCTCCACGCAGGAGGCTGTAGGCCACCTCAATGTCCAAGAGGTTGTCCAGCATTTGAACTTTTGCCTGGGTAAGAGGACAGAGAGAACTGATTGAACATTATTAACATTTAAAAATATTCCATATTTCAAACTAATGTTCTACAAATGTTCAAAATGTTCTCTCTTTCTTAATAATTCAGTCTTTCACAATCATCAAAGTTCCTAAATATTCTCAAATACAGACTTGGGCAAACAGACTTCAGGGTTTTATACCCCATGTCACAAAAGCCCTCTGTTAACCTGTGTGTGACCCTAACAGAGGCAGCCTTGCCTCTAGTCTCACCTGAATGTAGTCTAGGTTACTCAAAAGTGGAGGTTTCTTCATCCCGAAGTCATGAGGAATCAGAGTATAGAACCGATTGGACAGATCCAGGATCAGAGATTCTGAAGCACCGTCTGAAACAGCCTGATATATAGAGAGAGAAAGAGATGGTAAGTTTCACCAAAATGTAATGGATGCTACTTTTCTTATGCGAGTCTCCAAAAAGTCCAGTCACATCTAAACTGGGACAGTCACAAGATGATCATTTTTTTAATAAACTAAAATACCTTTACGCTTTTTTACATTTTCAACATTGCCTCTCGTGTAGAGCAAATTAGAGAAGAGTTTTATCTCCACGGAAAACTCCTTATACAATTAGGCTATAACTAGGTTACAGCAGAGTCAAGCTAAAGCCTTGTCAGAGACAAGAAGGCAGCACAGAAAATATGCAAATATATACAAAATATCCATAAAAATAATTTTACATACATAGTGTGAAAGGGCCTCTATTATTTACAGTCTGTACAGGTCCCTCTGCTGGATGTAAAGTGTAATGCACGATGTGTTTATGGTTCTCAAGATGAGAGAACACAAACTGACCTGCTGCACTTCACTGAGGAGAGCATATGCACTCTGGATCTGCCTCTTGCTCAGCTTTCCCAATGGCATCTTCTGTAGGTCAATCTGGAAGAACAGAGCATGTTGTCAGCTGAATACCTTCGCACCCTGTATACTCTCCTATCTAACTTTGAGAAGAGCCGCAATAACTCGGAGCCTTAAGCACCAAAAACATCTCAACTTAGTGTTATTTCACTGTACATTTTTGAACTGGCCCTGAAATTGTCCCGTACATGAAGCGGTACTGTTTTTGTTCAAAAGTTTAG
The DNA here is from genome assembly GCA_025802075.1 of Tenebrosternarchus preto. Taxonomy (NCBI): domain Eukaryota; kingdom Metazoa; phylum Chordata; class Actinopteri; order Gymnotiformes; family Apteronotidae; genus Tenebrosternarchus; species Tenebrosternarchus preto. Next base: position 20,055,554 of record JAOYMR010000017.1, on the reverse strand, counting down.
CACAATAATCTAAAACTAAATTCATATATTCATATCTCTTACTCACAGGTATTTATTTACTGCCGTCTCTTTCACCACAGGAGCTCGTTTTCTTTTTAAGTGAACGCATTATGAAAGCAAACACACCTCAAACTCCACCATGGCTTTTTTCATGCTCTCCACATCAAAGATCATGCGGATGAGCTCTTGGACTGGCTTGGCCAGCTGAGACTTGGTGCCTGTGCTAGCGGTCAGCTTCTTCACTGCCTCCTCATCCTGGAGAAAAGAGCACAGACCCAAGATCGCATTTCATACTGCCAGTCATTTTTGTACACACCTACTCAAAACGCTTTCGAATCGTGACTTTCAACTAAACCACACGTGGACCAGAAAGCATGTACCTGTCCATAATCAATCTCAAGAGGATAAAATTTGTTGGGGTGTTTAGTAAAATTGCTTGAGGTCCAAGAATTGCCCGTTTTCTCCTCGTATACGTTGCGGAAGTTATCCATGGCCGAGTTCTTGTCATAAAACTTTTCCAGTTTGTTTCCTCCGATTGTTGTTCCTACTCGCCCCCATGACCTGAACACCCAATAACTAAACAAAACAAATAAACCAAAACATGAAAAGCATTATTTTCACTGTTAATAAACACCGTCAGATGGGACATCTTCTGATCTGATCCTCACCGCTTCTGCACGTCATCCTCCAGAAGCTGCAGCTTGTAGTAGGAGTTGGTTCCTCTGACGATATCTACTAGACCAAGCGTGGCACTGTAGATTTTACCATTCTGATCCAAAACATGAGCACAGTTCTCTAGACCTAAGAACAAGACAATTAGGAAAAAGTCAATTAGGAAAAATTCCCATCACTCTGCTAAAAGGCAATTGGGGGGGGATCATAATACATGACCCACAAACATCTATTAAATAATTCTATGAAAAGATTCTTTTATCCAACCTGAATCTGGGTCAACTGCCGCTCCTCCTTTTACAGTTAGCTTCATCTTCTTGGACTTGCTTCCACCTGCTAAATCAAAACAGTGCTTATTCACAAAACGAGCACAAAGTAATCTGCCCAAGGAGTTCAGTTCTCCACTGCAGCTCCTAACCTTCTTCCTCTTTGCCTCGCCCTGTGCTCTTTGTGGTAACCGCTCCAGTTGACTTGGAGGCCGCTGGAGGAGCCTGGGCCTCGATTTTGACCTCCGCTCCCCAGGGGGAAATGCCATGCAGGGAAATCAGCTCCTGGAGGGCCTTGCCTGAGGACTTGATATCAGTAAGGAAGTCTTCTGCCACTACACGCACACCCGCATCTCTCACCTCCTCCATCTTCTTACTCATCTTTTCAACCTCCTCTGAAAAAGCAGAACGTGTGTTATGAGAGCTACAAATTAGACAAACAAACCAAATATAAACAAGCAAGATGATGAATCCTTTCAAATCCATCCAGCTAGGCCTAGGAGAGCCCATCAAAGCCTTTTGAGTTCCACTGACTCACACACAGCAATAGATACCAACACACAACGCACCTCCATGACTCAGTAAAGGCATATGCAAGCACATATACACACACGATCACTCACTCTTGGAGCTAAGACAGAAAGCAGCTTTATTGACGGTGCCCGTGATTTTGCCTCCCAGCTCCTCCACCACAGCCTTCAGCTCGTCTTTGTTCTTACTCAGCTTCCCAACGGCCAGCACTTTGAGTCCAGTCAGAGGCTTATCTGGAGATGCAGCACCGTACAGCCGAAATCAATCAGTCAGTCACCCAAACGGCAATCCATCAATCAGTACTAACAGAAGGAAACATCAGATGACCTTTTTTCCCCCCAGGGCACCCTCGCATCTTCAAATTCATTACGCGGCACTGAAAATTCCAGTAACCTTTCTAGACGTCCTGGTTGAGGGATAATCTATACTAGCTGTGATTGCTTATCTGATTGTACTGTACGAGTGTGGCGCAGTGTGGTCGTGGGTGGGACGCTGACCGACAGGCCCTTCCACGGGGGCTCCAGCGGGGGCGCTGGAGGTACTGGAGGCAGATGCAGCAGCAGAAGCAGCCGCTGAGGGAGCAGGAGCAGCAGCGTCTTTGGGGAACACACGATCTTGCCGCTTAAACTTGAACTTCTTTAGGAAGGGAATTTCATGAAACTCCTGAAGTAGAACAGAATTGAGGAGAACAGGAGCAGACCAAGTGCTGGCAGTGAATTACATGCATTTTAAAGCCTTCTGAATGATGGTAAATCTATATTTTCTATACATATTTTATTACTTTCTTACAGTGATTATTACTCTCTTCTTTTTCCACCCAATCTAAATGTGCAGACATGTAAATGTGTAGAAACATGAGCACTACCAAAGTACCAACCTTAGGAGTAACCCAGTCTTTACGGTTGGGTGTCTGAGTCTTAAACACACACTTAGTCCAAGCAGAGATGTCTCCTGTACAGTAATAGGCATCACTTTTGAACACAAGTTGACCCTTGCATGTCTCACAAGGCTTCAAGGACCCATACGCCATGCAGTCTGATAGGCGGTCCAAGATCTGTCAATCACACAGGATTCAGGAAACAGGAACTTCTTTAGGAATCTTTCCCTCATATGGGATGTAAACCTTATAATCAGTATTTTACTACCACTTGCTACAGCAACTATGCCTCAACATTAAACAGCATAATGCTTTTGTTCTCAGAATTACATCACCGTGAACTTACGTTGGATTCTCCTGAAGGAACCTCTTGCCCATTAGCAATGAGCAGCTCCTTCATGTCATTGGTCGAACAGTACTTCTTCAGCTTGTCTTTGATCCCCCAGATCAGTTGACTTTGTTCCTATAACCAGGCAAAACAGCAGAGGAAGAAAGAAAGTGATTAAGAACAGGCTTACTTTAGACACTTTAGAACTTTACAGAAAACATTTTCAAATTAAAAGTCTTAGTGAAAACGTAAAATTACACCTGTAACAAAAAACAAAAAAAAAACAAACAAACAAAAAAAAACAATGTCACAACTCTAACCTTCATTTTCAAATCCAACTGCTTCTGCTGCTCCTCTTCCTCTTTCTTCTGCTTCTTGGAGGCTCCTGCTCCATCAACACTGTCGGCCTTCCTTTTCCTGAGGAAAACAAAGAAATTTCAATCTCTCTAACAGGATTAGCTTCATCTCCAACCATCTGTTAACACACTGACTTAACAACGGTCTAAACCATCAGGTATGGAAAAGGTCTATAGGCTGTATTTTTTTAAGATTTAATTTTTTTTAATCTTTTCAGAGTTTTATTATCAGGCACAGCTGAACAGCAGCTGCCCGCATTAATTAAACAACATATATGTCACAGAAAGTATGCAAGTTCAAAAACAGAACTGCAATGGGTACCAACAAACCCAGTGGGCATTTATCAGTGGGGCTCATTAGGAGTTTGCTGGTCACTTGAGTCCAGGGAGATGCTGGCACATGCTCGCCCGCCACAGGAGACATTATGATGGGCATCGCTAATTAAATCACCCTTCTATAGATGGGCACCCATGGGAATGTCAATGGCATCATTCTAACCCCTTATCACCTCTCATAAATCAAACTAATGACTCTGGTGGTAAACAGACAGGCACTGGACAACAGAATAAACTATGGAAAAAAAAAAATCCACATAACAAAAACAACACTCCCAGTTAGGAGTGGAGCTCATATATAAAGGCATGTTTCAGTAACTGAGAAGCCCATATGTCTCTTAGATCCAAGTGTCTATATCTAACAGCCAAGTATAGGAGAAGAGGAGACAGGGGGAGAAGAGACTTTGCAATCATCTAGATCATCTTTTCAGTGTAACGTTGTAGCAATGCTCAAAGTATACGCTGTTTTTCCGACAGGCTCAGAGGAATTGCATCCAAAAGTTCAAATGGTGTGTACTTCTTTAGGGAAAGAGAGATTTCTGTGATGGTAACATAGCCGCAACAATTAAGTAAGTAACTAACAATTTTATTGATGAACGCATGTTTATTTGTATTTTATAAAAATTTATTTAAATGTCATGTCGTATGTTTTTGAAAGTTTAAAAAAATCTGCAAACATCCATGTGTGCATTACATATTATAAGTATATGGTGTAAAAGCAGTATTTGTATCCTGGAACAACCCAAGCTGAGCAAACATGCTTTAAAGGTTTATTAAGACCTCTGAGGTGTAGACTAAGAATTGTTTGTTTATCCTTCGTTTCAGTAGTGCATGATGAACAAATCTGCCACCAACTTCACTTCCTCACCAGCTCTGCTCTACATAAACGCCACCATTCCAAACATCACTTCCTATCCAAACACCAGCCTGCTGATAATCACTTATAGCACCACTGTCGCGGCAACCATCTCTCAGCCGCGCCCCCAAGCCAACACGACCCTTTCAACGCCAGCCACTACCCCAGCCGACCTCGTGACCTCCCTGAACACGCCCTACGTGGTGGCCGAGTTGGTCATCGCCTTCCTCTCCACGGTGGGCAACCTCCTGGTGTGTGCCGCCGTGGGACTCAACCGCAAGCTGCACACGGTCACCAATTACTTCCTTGTGTCGTTGGCGGTGGCCGACGTGTGCGTGGGCGCCCTGGCCATCCCGTGCGCCATCCTGACGGACCTGGGCATCCCACGGCACAACCTGTACCTGTGCCTGCTCATGCTGTCTGTGCTCATCATGCTCACGCAGAGCTCCATCTTCAGTCTGCTGGCCGTTGCCGTGGAGCGCTATGTGGCCATCTTCATGCCCTTCCGCTACCACAGCCTGATGACGCCACGCAACGCCCTGCTCGTCATCCTCGTCACCTGGGTGCTGGCCTTCCTCATCGGCCTGGTGCCCCTGATGGGCTGGCACAAGACACCGCCCGCCTCTGGCTACTGCTTCTTCGTGTTCGTGGTCGACATGACCTACATGGTGTACTTCAACTTCTTTGCGTGCGTGCTGGCGCCCCTGGTGGCCATGTTCCTTATCTACGCCCAGATCTTCGCCACGGTGAAGCGGCAGATGAGGAGGATCGCGGCGGACCGCGGCGGGGCAGCCAGCGGAGAGGGCGCCGCCAAGATAAAGAGGGAGATGAAGACGGCCACGTCGCTGTTTCTCGTCCTGTTCCTCTTCACGGTCTGCTGGATCCCGCTGCATGTGATGAACTGCTTCCTGCTGCTGTGTCCGTCATGCCCCGTGCCCCTCCCACTCCTGCTCACCGCCATCATCCTCTCCCATGCCAACTCGGCCGTTAACCCTTTCCTCTACGCCTACAAGATGAAATCCTTTAGAGAGGCCTTTAAGGGCATCTTCCTGTGCTGCAAGGGTGAGGGCATGGGAGAAGATCACCATGACACTGGAGGAGGGACTGCCATAACCAGATAACAAACTGCTTTTGAAGTGTACTCTTGCCATAACCTGAAATCAATGACTGATTAGTCCAAACTAGGCAAATTATTCAGACAAATATTACTTTCTTCTGGAACACTGTATTGTGAAAGTATAATAAAATTATTTCTAGTTTTCTAAACAATTTTCCTGTCTGTACTTTTGAACTGCTAAAGAAAACAGAGAACAACTTCCATTTCTAGTTCATTAATGCAGATATGCTGCACTTGAGTAAAGCCAGTGGTAGCATTTAATGCAAAAAAAAAAAAAAAAGTGTGATAACTGCTGTTTGCAGAACATGCATCTGAAGCATTAGTACAGAAAAGATGGCACTGTAATGAGTAGAAGATGGCACTGTACTGATGGCACTGTATTAACGACACTAATGAGTAAAAGATGGCACTGTATTGATGGCACTAATGAGTAGAACAAAATGGAAAGCAAACGTGTCAGCATGACACGTAAGCACCTTCCCACTCTTCACTAATTCTGTTTAAATAATATTAAAAAAAAAAAAAAGGCCTCAAGTCTCCCACTCACCCTTCAGCCTTGACAGCAGGGAGCCTCTTTTTCAGCTCCTCTTTGTCCTCAGCACGCAAGCCAGAGAAGCCTTTGAGCTGAGCAGCGCTGTACTCAGGTTTAAAGGCCAGCTCCTCCCGCCGACTCACGAAGCAACTTGTGTGGTACCAGCGGTCGATCAGCCCCAGCTGAGGCTTCTCTGGGTCCACCGACTTCTTTGATACGCGGATCTGGTCCTGGGTGGGGGACCGAACCAAGCACGTTCATATTCAGCTCTTAATTACAAAAGGGCCATGTCAGGTAAAGGACCAAGGAGTCAATTAATCAGTATTAATATTGAAAAAAACAAAAACAAAAGATCAGAGGAACACCTTCTCAATTTTCTGCTCACAGCCCTTGCAGGTACTTCTGTTAGATTTAGCATACTCCACTGCAAAGTCATTCAGTGTCTTTTCCCCTTTTGTTGTTCCTTTCTGGTCACCTTTCCCTGATGGAACAGAGTAGAATTACGAGGTACAGTTTATAGTAATAAACTCTAAGGTGACACTGAAATTCTATACAAATTCTATGGCAGAGGATAATACATAAGTATGGCAAGTACTAAACTAGGTCAGGTTAAAGCGAGAATATGGAAAAGCAAATCATGTAAAAGTTTAGGTGATTTAGAGTATTACTTATTAATGATTATATTATTTGCATGACTATTTGCAACTCTGTCATCAGTAATGCAAACCTGCCACGTTCTCTACTGAGATCAGTTTATAATGTTATTTACCAAATACCAGCATCATCAATCAATATATATCCAACACGCTCAGGACAGGACTGGAAATACAAGACATTGCATATTTTTAAAGAAAACAAAACGTACCTCCAGAGGCACCTCCACTTTCAACGGCTTTCTTGACCTTCTCCTGGTCCTCCCAGCGGAGATCAGAAAAGCCAGATATGTCTGAGGGCGACTGGACTGACGCCCGGAGCCAGAAGCAGGAGAAATGATGCCAGTGCGGCACTTTCCCATCAAACATGGGAGACTGGGGAGGAACCCACAATTCAACATCTCTAACAGAAACTGTATCTTGTAGTCATAATACACATAATTCAAGGCAACCATCTTTGACCAGGAAACAGAAAGTGTATTTACAAAGAATTATTAGCTACACGACATGGAGCATGTCCTAAATCAAACAGAATAAATAAACCTTTCTTCAGAATAACAATTCTTCCACCGCACTTGGGGAGAAAGGGGGCAAGCGACTCTGATGACAGGATTTATTTGATTTCATTCACAAAACAAAAATAAGTTGTTTAGCTAGTTAGATTATCTTGCTACGTAGAGATCATTTCCTTTATATTCTTATTCTTAATAAAACATTGCTGTGTCACTAGCTCCAACTAGCTACTAGGTAGTCAAGAATAAAAGTACTTTGCTAGCTAACCATCGATAACGTCAAGAGGCAGCCTACATCTTGTTGATTTATCATCTGAGAATGCAAATTTGGCTTTCGCTAGTGGGTGTATCACAATAAGCATTGTTACTGCACATCACAACACATAGTGTTCTGTTTACTGTGACTTGCGCGACTGCTACATAGCTAGCTAGTTAAGTTTTTGTTAAATGAAAGTTTTTGTTAAAACCAGTTTGCCAAATAAGTAGCTAGCTAGCCATCTTGTCGGCATTTATTGATTCAGTTTTTAGCCAAGTAGCCATTTAATCGCCTTTAAGTATGAATCAGGCCTCAGACACAACCAGAGACACTGCACATACGCTACCAACAATTTAGCTTAATACATCAGGTTTAACATCGACTCCACATAAATGTTATTCTGTACTGCAGGATAACTCACTAGCAATACATAGTAAATATAGTTAGCTAGCTAGCTAACCTAGCTACGTTAGTTGGCTATGGACGGAAGCCTGTACCTGCACCATAATAGCCATTCTTAGCGAGTCCTTAGCAATGTTTTCTTTGCATTTCTTGCACGACGCACGTCCACTCTTTGCATATTCAGCTTTGTAGAGCTTGTCATCCTGTGCATCTGCCATTTTGCAAATTACAGTTGAAAAATATGAATTTGCAGACTTAATACTAAGTTGCAGGACGAACAATCACAATGTAATCGCAGCCCGCGTGCAGAGGTATCGTACCGCGCAGAATAACAGACAAAGCTAATCGACTCAGCACTCGGTTTTACTCCTTCAGCCAATGCTCATCAAGTCCCGAGATATAGATAACCTCTCTAATTACGTTTACTGTTAGACTAAATACAAGTATCAGATTTTAAGGAGACTATCAAGCTAAACCAGTGTCATTTTGACTACACAGCAATTTGTTTATTGATTTAACATGTGAGTTAATTATGGAGGGTTGTTAGATGTGTTAGACCAGAGAAATCACTATGCATACAGTACAGTGTGGGGTCCTCTCAGAAAAAATATTGATGTAACAACTGAAGCTGTCTTGCAAGAATCCGTCAGTCTGTTATCAACCTGTTTTAACCATTAAATAACAAATGTGATTACGTACAGTATCGTGTTTGTTGTGGAGAAAAAAAGGCAGAGTAAAGACACAGGTGCAAAACACGGAGAACTTTACTGAACTCTTCTTGATGCATGACGAAACTCCTGCGTCCCAACCAGACCTAGTAATTACGTCACTTCATACACAGCATTTTTATTCGCTCCAACTCAACATCAAAGCACGCTCACGCACTAGACACAACAGTGTTATTAAGGAAATGTATGAAAAAGTAAAATGAAACTGTTAAAATGTATGAGCAGTTGCAGACTAGAAATAAGGCACTGTAGTAGAAGGCATCTAGGTCACAAAACATGAAAACGGATGCTGTCTTTTGACACGTTTAAAATTGACAAAAAAGAGTCAAGATAAGTCTACATCTTTCTTTCTTTTTTGTTCTCATATAAAATGATCTTTATACTATTGCAGGAAATTTTGGACTATTCAGGTTGCAGTTTCAACCTAATCTAGCCCCAACCGCCTAATCTAGCCCCAACCATTTTTCCCTGGATGATGAACCATGGAAGTGATTCCATCAGGGGTTCCAGCTGTGAACCACATGTTGCTGATCATAAACAGGACCATCTCCACATAGCAGCAAGCATGTGCCGTGTGGGTCTCTGGGACTCCAGACACAGAGCAGTAACAGTCCCCCAGGATCTTTATCTTCATGCAGTGTTCCTACACACATACACATGCATACATACATCCTTACACACAGAGCCTATTAGCAAATAAAGGCACTATGAAACAGGAGCTGAGATGAGGAATGGACAGTGCATTATTTACTGAGCTCTCTCATCTCAGCCAGAGCTTGTTGAGGGTGTGCACCAGCTCCTGTGCATATGTGGTCATGAACCACAGAGCGAATCTTCTAATATCTGCAGACAACATGCTGGAAAGAGAACAAAAGAAATAAAGAATGCTCAAATGAAAATACCTGCAATAGTTTTTGTCTCACATAAATCTCCATTTAACTCTTTATGAAACAGCATGCATTTTACACTCAATAAAATATTGATTTAAAATATAAAACTCTATAAAGTAAGGAAATATTACAACCCCTAAATGCCAGAAAACTTCAAATTTTTGGCCTGAAATTGCACTGATCATTATGTCCAGATAGGGGCAGTGTTGGCTACTTGATGGATGTAGATATTATCCTCCATGAAGGCCATACCATCAATCATCTCTAAGGCAACGGAGTGAGACAGCATAGGCAGCACCAAACGCTCCAATCAGGAGGAGAATAAATGTCTTTCATTATCTCTTTGTCTCTTATTATCTATCATTATCTTATTTGCACTCAATGGCTACACACACCCAAGCAGCCAAAGGGTTGGTGTTTACACTATGTTTGATATGGGATGCACATTCTTTTCGCCTGGGAGGCCTGCCTCTGAGCCTCTGCCTCTGTGCCTCTGTGCCTCTGAGCCTTGTCAGACAGGTAATGGATGAAAAGGACCCACTGTGTTCACAGTCACGCACCACAAGGCCTGTAGGTCACAGAGACCCAGGGAAGGAAGAACATTTGAAGGAAGAACATCTGAAGGTCAATGAGACTGAATCTGACAGAAAATCATAGAAACCTTTACAGAATTGATACAAAAAGAGCATCCACATGCAATGTCTGAACTAATTTATATAGTATTTTTTAAAGAGTTTAGAAGGTGCCTTACAGTCAACCTAGAAAACACAGAAGTGAAAGTTTTACTTGATTATAGAATGAATTTGTAACAAACCTTAAATATTAGGTCATTCTAAAGCAGACATTAATTCTGGGCATTAAAATTTGGAGTAATCTGTTTCCTTTCATGTAATCACATAGCTGACAGTCTCAATAAAAATGGCTACACAATAGCAAAATCCTTTTAAGGACAGAATGTTGCAAGGTTGTGAAGTCTTTAGACACTCTGAGCCAAAACACCACATTTAGAACTGAGCACAGTATCACATCACACAACCCAGCTTCCAAAAAACGTGTGATGTGGTGTAAAATGTAAATTAAATAAAGCGCAAATCATTTAATCCCTACATCTAATTGAAAATGCTACAAAGATAACAGATCAAATGTTGAAATGTAATTAAAAAATACATGCCTATTTTGAATTTAATACCAGTAATGTGTTTTTTTTAAAAAAAACTTGGTACAGGGCAATAAAGCACTGCAAAACTTGTGTAATGCTAATAAAATCTGGTGGAACATCTCACAACTAATAATGTTAATTGACAACAGGTTTGCAAAACAACTGGTTATATAAAAAACATCGTCTTTAAGAAGTAAAGATGGGAAGGGGTTCAACACGCAATAAAAAAAACTGCCTAGAGCAATTATTTAAAAATAATGTTTCTCAACCTAAAATTGCAAAGTCTTTGGGTATTTATTCATGTATCCTCCATAATAAAAAAAAAAAAATTCAGCTCTGTCACCTGAAGAGGTAGATTACAGAGAGCACAGAAGCCACATATATACAGCCAAACAGGATTATTTACTCAGCAGTGATTCTCACTTCTCACTGTCTTCAGAGTGTCCATGCTGATGTCATAGTGTGTCAACATGGTGAATGTAGGAGCTGCATTCCGACAAGAGGTCCCATGAAATAAGGGTTTTATTCAGGGTCAGAGCACACAGAATAGCCCTCAACATATTTTTTTCAATCTGTTTAATTGTATTACATACACCTAAGTCCATTGTGTAAACCATTCTGCAAGCAATATGTACATTTAAACATGAACTATATAATTCTGCAGGGACTGGAACAGCTGCAAAGCAGTGCTAGCCTTATATAAAAACACTAATTTCAAGAAAATATACAGAGAAAACCCATAAAAATTAATCTGATTAATTAGACTTTCGGTTGATGAGAAAGGCTAAATAGAAGGATTTACTGATCTGTAGATCTTTGCTACGGCAGTCAGCAGAATCAAGTTGCATTAACTACAAGCAGGACAAACTGTCTTGGATTGGATTTACTGTGATGTTATATTGCTCAAAGAATTGGTAGCTACAGGAAAAATAAATTCCACATGAGACAAAATTTCAATTCAAGAAAAAAAAAAAAAGCAGTTTGGCTGAAAAATCATTATTGTGTTTGTACTCTGCTATTTACACCATGTTTCTACTGTCATCTTAATATGTTAAGAGAAGTTCTAGATGGCTCTGCACATTTAAGATAGGTGCAAGACTGCAAAGAAGCTGGTTATAGCTATTATTTTCTGCTGTGGACCTGCATGACTCCATCTAAGAAAGGATAACATCAGATATGACTATGTGGGTTGGAGAACAGAAAGGTTAGGATACAGATATGGAATTACTCCAGTAGCTCACCTGTGCTAACAACAGCTACAAATATGTGCTGGTTTCCCAATCACATGCTAAACACGAAGCAAGAATGATAACATCTAAGTACCTCCATATGACCATATGACATTAGATGTTCTCAAGAGTCACATAAATGGGAATAATAAGATCAAAGTCAAAAACACACATGACCTACCAGTCATCACATACCCAGCAGGCACAAATAAGATGCAAGCTAACAATGTCAAGATCAGAAAACTCCTCACAATGCATGGGACACTCCACCCAAGAACCAACATCCAAAGGCTATTTGCCAGCTGGAAGAAGGGGGGAATGGCCCTACAAATTGTATTCTCCACTGTCCAAAGTGAAACACAAAACATGAAATACCCACAAAGGATGGGCTGATATATGCGTTCCAGACAGATAGGGAACTTGAAAGCAGAGGCATGAAATTAAGAATGAAACCATAGAGGTGATACAAGTAAAACCAGGTGTGTGTAACTCTCCAGAGGTTGTTCTTTCTCGAGAAAGAATATCTGGCCAACAACTAGCTAGTAGTATGAACTGGTAGCTAGCTAGCCACCCACCCATGTAGCGTCTTCCTTGTTACAATGTCCACAATAGTACACAAGAATATGTCAGGGGTGTTTCCATGTTTTGGTGTCGGACACTAGGGGTGAGAAATGTGTATTTTGCATGCAAATAATCTGATAACTGACCCAACCAGAGAGGAATAACGTACAAATTATTTTGCTGAACAAAAAATACAGGATACACAAGTAAACAAGCCGATTTACTGTGTATCTAGCAAGATCGCTATATTGCTCGGTTATGTAGCTAGATAGCTTCTGGACAAATTATAATTTGTAGCCAATTCGGTTATGTAACCAGCTAGCTACTAGGAAAATTATCTAGCGCGGACAGGAATAGTAGAAAGTTAACTATCTGGCAGTCTGAGAATATTTGCGAAATGCTTTCGAGCATTGCTTTTTTTGCGCGGATAAGTAGCTAGACAGCAACCTAGCTATGTAGGTAATCTAAGACCTAGCTAGACCAGTAGCATTCATATGTAGCATAGCTATTTACAACTAACCCAGATCGGTGAAGACAAGACGGTTTTCGTGGCCGTTACTTAAATGCAGTCTCAAAATAACTAATTTGTCTGTCTTATTGTCGTAGGCCTTATGCCAGCCCTGTGTTTTCCTGTTGCGACTAAACCGAATGGAAGGAGAGAATCCCCAGTAACGCCCATAGGTCCTCCAGTGCCATAAACCAAAGTTACAGAAGCAACAGCCGGCACAATTACAACACTCGGACAGCGTGGTGCTGGTGATAATGTCAGGTAAGTTAGCTGGCTGGGATAACTATCTAGCTGCTTGCTTTTTATTGAGGTGCGCAGTGGGTTAGCCGTGTGCCTCGTCCAGCTCGTATAGTAGGAAAGTTATCACTGGCTGATGTGAGATGGGAGTTGGAAACCTGAGTAACACACGAAAAGCTAGCGAACTCGTTTGATTACAAGTGCACCGTTTTCTTTAATAACATGGCGAGACAGGTTAGAGCTTTTATTTCATTTGTGCCAATAGATGATAAAAGCTTTCAGACGCCTCAGTCTTTGTTATTTCGTCATGTGCAGTTTATGAGGGTTGTTAATACCATTGTTTACAAACACCACGATTTAAGTTTCTTTAGCGGTAGAGTACTGACAGGAATAAATTCAACGCCAACAGTCAACATCTCAAAAATATCCTGTGTTTTTACTAATGCACTATAATAACCTAAACATTAGAAAACAACAAAAAGCCCCGGAGATATGTTATTAACATATATAACCTAAACAGTGTAATTACAGATGCGAACACTGTTTATCAGTGTAACTAGTTTGTTTTATGGCTCAGCCAGTGCGGGGTGAAATGCTGGCAGGACTTTCTGCCACTGTAACAAACTCTGAAGTTGGAATCCACAGTATGTGAGCAGCACATCAAAACTAATGTAGCACCTTCTTTTACTTTCATTTCCTGACACCCTTTTTACCCTCACGGACTGAATAGGATTAGAGGACTGACACACCTTTTATGTGGTTTTTTTTTTTTTTAAAGTATTTTTAAAGCATTAATAGTATCTCTGCTTTTTATTGCTGGTTTGTGTCATAGCTCTGGATTTGCAGCCCCAAATCCACTCATTAACAAGCATCTCACTTACACAATGACATTTACTGTCCCACCTCTCTTATTGTCTGTCTAAGCAGGGAGAGAGGGGGGGGGGGAGAGAGACAGAGAGGGAGGGAGAGAGAGGGATAGAGAGAGGGGGGGGGAGGGAGAGAGAGAGAGAGAGAGACAGACAGACAGACAGACAGATAGGGAGAGGGAGAGGGAGAACGAGGGGGATGACAGGAGTTGCTTAACCATACTCTCTGTATGGTTTAGAGCTCTGACAGAGAGCTGACCTGCTTTCAGAGGAACCAGAGCATTGGACTGGAAACTTGCAGGATTATTCTCTCATGCAAAAGTGACTTTCAGAGCAGCTTCTGATAAGATTTTTCTTCAGCCTTTTCTGCTTGTCGACTTTTAAAACCTGGTTGCTGTTTCTGAACCTTTTATGTTCTTGTTGCCCACTCAGAACTGTGTTTAGGTAAGAACAGCCTTGTCAGCTAATATGTTTGTTTGTAGTTCGGTTTACTTTTGAGTTTTCTGTGCTTTTCTTAGCTGTTTTTCTCCTTTTTTGTATTTAATTGTACTTTTTGAAGACTATCAATTTTCCTAGTGTCATTCTGGTAAATTTTTTTCAAATAACTGTAACTTGGTAAATGATCGACGAGTGTTATTTTTTGTCAAGTTGGGCATCTCTTAGGTATCTTTATGCATATTTATAGGCATCTATATGAGTTAAGAAGGTGATCTTAATGTTGGCATTCGTGTGATTTAAGTGTCTGCATATGAGTGTGAAAGCCATTATGCCCATGCCTACGGCTGTTCCGGAGGCCCATGCCCCCCGCAGGCTGGCACTGGACTGCCAGAGCCTGCTGGATCATCGCCAAGCCCATGGTAAGAGCTCCCATCTCTGCCTGGGCTCCATTGTTCTCCCTACACCCTTGACTGTGATTGTGTGGGACATTCCACAGATCCCTAGGCCAGTAAAGAAATTGTATAATTTCTCAGTATTCATGATAATTTTCTGTCCAAGAATGTCTACTGGTAATTTTTTATTTGCAGATTTTGTTAATATGCAGACTACACCGGTAAAGCATTTTAATGCTGTTAGTTGTCTGCCTGTTGATGAGTAACCTTTAAAAAATCACCTTAATGCTGTTCTTTTTCTGAGCTCATATCTTAAACATTTGATTTGGTAAGAATGTGAAGAAAGAATGGGGTCTGTGATTGTTATTACTGATTCATGGCTTCCCTTCTCCTTGCATGAACTTTTACAAGTTTTATATGAATTCTACAGGATAAAGTGCATGTCACCTCTTTCTAAAATAATGTATGAGCTAATAACATTCTGAAAAAAACTAGCTGAATTTCTGGTGTTGTCTTAACTTTAAGTAAATTTTTTACATGAATGTCTACTACTAATCATGAGTATTTTATATGGTAGTAAATCTTAGGGAAGACCTTATTAAATTGGGTAGTTTTGCTTTTTTAATTAATTCAAAGCCTAGACTTAAGGATAGAGCTGCCATAATTCTGAGCTATGTTACATGGCCAGAAATGAGAAAATACATCATGGAATTCCCAGTGTTGTACCACTGGTTTCTGTGAAAAAAGAAACTAAAGTTGGATCATGCTGCTCTTTGCTGGCATCTGTAGGAAGAAGTGTGTGTGTGTGTGTGTGTGTGTGTGTGCGCGTGTGTGGGTGGGTGGTTATGTGTGTGTAAAGCCCTGCATCAAAGGGAGATTGGGAGGGAGAACAGGGAGAAGGAAAAGTCAATAGGAATGGAGATGCTTCCTGAAAAAGAATAAGTGCATGCAAGACAGAAGCAGGACATTAGCTGGAGAAGTGGGAGGAGCTTTTGCCTCTCTGAAATGAATGAGCACACACCCCCCATCCGTCCTCCCTCTCCTCCCCACTGAGAGCTGATTGGTGCATTGGAGGTGTGTGCTCACACGTAGAAAATCGGCATTATTTCTAAGAGACCGAGTGCTGGATGGCGCAGTCAGGGAAAGCCAAGGTCATCATATCTTGCCTGTATTTTCCTTTCTACACACATTTGAGTGTGTGAGCTTAAAGCTTTTTAAAAGGCTTTGTGTTGTTTTTTTTGGCGTGGATGTGCTGACGGTTAGAGCTGTGTGTAGATGAACATCACCGTAGCTGCATCAGAGTAGCAGGAGAGCATCTTTACTGTGTTTTCTATCCATGTACGGTAAGGACTGCAGTAGTGTATGTGCTTGTGTGTGTGAAGGGGAAGAGGATTGTATAACATATCTGTATACGAAAGCTGAGAATTTCCTAGACTGCATGCTGTTTGCACTTGTGCCTGCCTCCTTCTGCTCTCCTAGTGTTGTATGTCCTTCACGCACTGAGCGCACGGAGCAGAGCGAGTCGTTTTAAAGCACTACAATCGAGCTACTCGATTGGGCAGTAGTTTGATGCCTTTGGTGAAGTAGATACTGGGGGATGTTGTGTGGGAAGTGCACATCTTGGCTTTGCCAACACCTGCATATCCTTGTCTGACCTGACCTGAGATCAGTTGAAATGAGATGTTAGTGCAACTAAGCCATCTGGTTCTACCTAATGGCATGACGAACCTTGCATTGGTTTGACATTTGTTAAAGGAGGGATCAGTCAAGCACTGGCCTGACACACAACCTTGTGGATGGGTGTCTAATGATTTAAATGAGCCTCAGCAAGGTTTTAGTGTTTACACAAACGTGCTCGCATTCAGTTCAGAAACAATCGTGACATGCCATTTGTAATACACTGGTGCTCCTGTAGCCTGCCACAGTTCAGTGACACTGTTTCCTCTTGGATGTGGTTGTATTTTACGTGCTGTGGTGCGCTTTGAAATGAGTGTTTTGGTTTAAACTCATGTCTCATGTGTCAAAACTTCACTTTCTGCATTTGTGCTCGCAGAAGTAGCACTGTCCACAGCAGCAGTTTGTACTCTTACTCACCGGCAGACCCAAAGAGTGTGTTCGTGACCAAGCAAGAGAGGCCGAGTCTCTGATCAGGTTTCTGTGTGTCTTGTCGCAGCTCAGACAAATTAGCATCGTGACATTATTATCCTGTTAGTCTATTCTGTGTTTTAAATAATGCAGTCATCACCGCTATAGCCTCTGAATGCTGTATGGGTGTGTGGGGATGTGTGTGTGAATATGTGTGTAACTTATAGCATGTCTTGCAAAGAAAGCCTTTTGATGTTATGATCTATCTATCTATCTATCTATCTATCTATCTATCTATGTACACACACACACACACACACACACACATTATTGGCGTCATCTCATATGTGAATGTCAAGTCCCAAAACCCAGTTTTATTTACAATTCAGAAATTACCCTCATCCCAGGAGCATGCCACCATAACACTGCACCACTTTATTTATGACCCATGCAGTCCTGGACAGGGTAATTGGTTATAAAGCCCTGATGTGTGGCGCAGACCTGTGTGTGTGTGTGAGAGAGAAAGTGCTGTCGCTCAGTCTGCCTCTGCTCATCTCTCCTTTAATGTAAAAATAGCAGAACGTGGCCCCTGCCGGTCTGTTATGTAACACTGAAGGGCACCACAGAATTCTCCCTTCTCTCCTCCTCTTGCCTTTGCTCTGCTGATGTGGGGGACCAGTTCGGGCTGATTGGGGGCGTGGGCTGATGTCTTAAGCCTGCATGTTCTGGGTATGTTTGTTGAGGTGTGCTTTTGTGCATTTCAGGTGATGCTAAGGTGCTAAGAAAGCATGGTGTTTTGATTTATTACAGTAGAAGGACAAAATGCAAATAATAAATCAGTCAGTATGTGCTTTCAATACATTTACAGGCTCTAAACCATGTGTGTGTGACAGCATTGGTACACGAATAATAAAGGTATCTTGTATCTTGCTTATCTCTTAATATCTGTTTGTGAAAGGCTCTGTCTGGTCTGAGCCGTGTGCTACTTTGTGTTTTTCCTGCATAGGTGTCACAGTGCATCAGCATAATGGCCTGTTGTCCATTAAAATAAGCCACAACAAGCAATGTTATGTAACCCCAGGTGATGGTGGGAAAGAGAAAAACGTGCTTTTGACAGAATACAGAACTCGCACTAATCAAGCAGCCCTCATAATCAAAGCTTCTTCACAGAATAATTTCCATCTTCTGTGTCTTAGTAAGTAATGGATGATTCAGAGCAGGTTATCAGTGATGCCAAGCTCTGGTGCACCTTATCAGAGATCACCATGACGATGGAGTATCCTGACCAGCAAAGAGACTAATATGCACGGCGCCGATTCTGTTTCTGTTTGTTTTTAGTAGCTGTGATCTCCACAGTCCGAGTGCCGCTGGCTGAACCCATGGGCTCCTTGTCCTCAGTACTGGCTCCTGGCTGAGGCCATGGACCTAAACCCGTTGGTTATGCTTTTCCTTGACTGTCATAACTCTTTGAGAAAGAACATGCTCCAGTGGTCCCTAGGGGAGTGAGAGTAAAAGTAATTTCTAATTACTTTAAATAAGCCTGCTGGACAGGCAAGTAAAAGTGTCAGAGAGAGAAACAAACGCAAATGCTAGACTGTGTGTGACGACTACTAATATATTGTGAACTTGCTGATTTTGCTTGTTGTGATAAAGGCCAGAAGAAAAGAAGCAGTTATTTGGCACAGCAGCCAGAACACACTACTCTCCCTTAGGGAGAGCATCCCTGTGCTTGGGCCCTTTATATGTGCTCATCCCGCATCCACCCTTCGACCAGGCCGATCCCACAGCGCCGTCCCACTTTTGACACCAGTTCTGATGCAGGCTGAGGGCGGCAACCACACCCCCATCTCGAACCCAAGTCTTCCAGGTGGCAAACAGGTGGTCTGACCACCAGACTGATGAGCCAGTCCTCCTGGTGCAGCAGCCAGAGCGCGTGCGTTTACCTTCCCGAGTGACTCCGTCACACTCCGCTCCCCTTCAAGGGGCGATCGTCTCCGTTACACTCAGCAAATCGAGATGCTATAAATTGCTAAAGCTCAATTAAGTATTCGGCTATTTATTAACATCCGAAAAGGAATAGTCTATTCATCGGTTTAAGTAATGCTTTGGTGATGCTCAGTTCAGCATCAGTTATAACTCACTGACCGGTGGAATTCCTGTAGCCTTTGCCCTGAGCTCCTACCGTCTGGTCATTTATCATCATTGTACATGGGGATCCTCACTCTCATTTTTGTCTCTTGTTTCTTTTAATCTTCCTTACACCCTCCCCCTTCTTTATATATTGCTTTCCTGTACTATCCATCTCTTATTGAATGGCTCTCTTCAAAGCGTAGAGTGTAGTTGAATGGATTGATTTCCCATAACTCGCCCTGGTGACACACATAGCAGCCGGTACTCAACAGTGCGGTCTGGGTTTCTGTCCGAGAGCAGGAGCAGGGCCCCTGCTCTTCTCAGTAAGGGGACAGTGGGCAACTGAACCCTCGGTAGGATGGAGATGAGAGCCCTGCGCAAGTGCTGTGACCCAACGTCAAGCCCACACACTGTTAAGATTAACACTACAATCAATATGTTTTTAGAGCTCAGCAGTAGAGAAGTTAAGTAAGCAGTAACACAGATTAGGGTGAGGGCTGTGCAGTCGTCCGCCCCCCCCTCCCCCCCTCCCCCCCCTCCAGGGGATTTATGCATCTCAGAGCTCAAGACAGAACCGCTAAGTAAAATGGAGGCATTGGTGGCATTGGGAAAGTGGATCAGAATAATTGCTTGGCTGAATTAAGGATGGATTAGTGATTAATTAAAATGAATTAAATGCGATTGCCAAGTCTACGGTAAGCTTAATGTGCCAGAATTAGACTTTGAACTTAATGAAATCCAGTGATAACAGCAAAGAAACATACACAGACATGAAACATTTGCTCCACTTTTTAATCTAATTTAAAGCTTCAGGTAGTACCATAATTATAATCACCACCATCATCATTATCATCATCATCATTTTTATGAATGTTGGGACTTCCTGTGCTCAGGGTTTCTAATGATGGTGAGATGCTATGTCGCAATATCACATTATCCACTATTCATATAGGATTACATGATATTTATATCCCCAGAGTCTATTTCTCACTGATAAATGTGCTCCAGATTACAGCGCTGGAGGTGTGTGTGTGATTACAATGAAAAATGGAAAAGAGTAGAGGAGTCTGGAGTAGATTGTATTGCCTGAAAATACACTTTAATACACTACAAATGTTTTGCTTGATCATAGTGCCAATCCGTAGTTAAAATGAAACATGAACAGTCTCCATTGAATGCATGATGTATGGTATTAAAATTTTAATAGGTTTTTGAGAATGAACATTAGGCCTGCTAGTACATCAGAAATTGGCCCTTATTATAGAATATAGGCTATAATACTTGTATCACACGCTATAGGTTGTATACTATATATAATGTAGACTGTAGTAAAACAAACGTGAGAAATGACTCCAAGGTCCTATAGTATCTTTGTTATTTCTAGTGACTCAACATGTTTTGCATGGCGTTTATGCCATCGTCCAAAGGGCTCGATCACAGCCAGTTGTGACGTGACTAAGCTGCTCCTGATTCAGTGTCAGTGAAAACAGAGCAGGCAGAGGACTCTTCTTAACCAGCCATGCATTTGGAGTGCCCACCGAACAGATGTCCCACTCGCACACGAAACCTTCATATACCCTGCAGCCAGTGTAAAGATCAGGGGACGCGTCCTTCAGATGTGCTCTCAGCCAAGTGCAGGTCTTGATGGAGTTTTTTTTTTGCATCTGTTTTGTGCTTCTATGCTTCTTCGAGCTTAACCTGTTTTATTTTGCATCTCTTCTGTTTGTGACACTTGATTGCTGTATGTGGTCCATTTGGCCTCTGTTGCTGAAGCGACAGTGAGAGGTTGGTAATGATGATTATGCACAGGGATGAACGGCTTCGTGTGCCGTCTGTGGGCTCTCGTCCTTCCCAGTTAAGACTGGAGACTGACTCACAGCCTCACTGACTCACAGGTCTGGAGGACACAAACCCTGGCCGATGTGATTTTAAATATATCTGGTGTGTAAGAGATGAGTTTAGCAGGCTGACACAGGTTTTATTCTGTATCTGTTGGGTTTTTTTTTTAGCTGCTTCACCTGTGAGGTTGTTTGCCACAGAATTAATGCCTCTAGAAAATACCTCCATAGAGAAAGGCTTAGAAGCCTTAGTGGAGGCTCTAGACAGGAGCTGTTTCCATGTAGAACATTTTTAGTAAGCCCTGTTGAAATCTAATACTGTTTAAATCTAATTGTAGGAAATGACACAGGGTTTGTGTTATGAGAGATCTTGGAGAAAATGCCAGGATGTGGTCCTGTGTGTGAAGAACATGGAACAGTGATGGGTAACACCTGGTTGAATTTTTAAATTTTTTATACCTGAAAAGATACTTAATCAACTCTGACTGTATTGTAACCCAGAAATCAGCCAGTTTTGCCACATTTTTCTACACTGGACTGGACTGGACTGGACTGGACGAGAGAGAGAGAGAGAGAGAGAGAGAGAGAGAGAGAGAGAGATGGAGTTGTAACGTAGGTGAGCAGAACTCGGGGGGAGGGTGTGTGAGGGGGAAAGGAGGTTCTTTTTGTTGTTGAACTGGAACAGCAGAAGAGCACTGAGGCCATATGCACACATTTGTGCTGAACAGATTTCCCCTTAACAATGTGGATAAGATACCAAAAGACTCTATTTCTGTTCCTGGAAATAGTCAGTGCAGTTCATCTCTGTCACATTCAAAAGACTGAATATTTAAAAATGCATGTGTTTAGGCCTGTGTATTTATTTCTACCCTGAAATTAGTCTGGAGACAATCAAAGATCCAAAGATCTGATATGTAGTTTAGGCCAGTCTGTTGGTTGCATAAATTGTTTTGTACTGTGGAAGTTTACAGTTCTGCTTTTAGACAGTCCAGGGGGACACACCTGACTCGTCACTGCTGTGGTCCTCCAGCCAATCAGACTCCAGCACTTCTACTGCATATTGGCAGGAGGGTGTGTGGCACAACGGGGGCAGTGACTCGCATGTTGCTCAACTTTACCTCAAGGTCACGTATGAATGACATGGGTGACGGCTGTGCTGCCATATTCGTCCTTGTGTTAAAACGTGTCCTCAAAAGTCTCCGCACAGATACCCGCTGATCTGAGAGTTAATGGACAATCGAGAACTCTTAGCACTGACTGATGACACTGAAGATTAATCTTAATCTTCATAATAACTGAGCTCAAAAATATTTATGCTTTATTGTTTGTGGAGTTTGTTGTGGTACTATATGTGTAGTTTTATTTTTATCACCTATATCAAAGGTGTTTTTGCTTCATGTTTCATAATTTGTATGTTTTTTTTTTCTCCCTTCTTCTCCTTTTCATCCCTGTCTCTCTGTCTCTCTCTCTCTCTCCCCCTCTCTCTCCCTCTCTGTCTCTCTCTCCCTCTCTGTCTCTCTCTCCCTCTCTCCCTCTCTCCCTCTCTCTCTCCCTCTCTGTCTCTCTCTCTCTCTCTCTCTCTCTCTCTCTCTCTCTCTCTCTCTCTCAGGAGTGTGCGGCTGTTGCTGTGGGGCTTTCAGGCCCCGGTACAAAAGGCTTGTGGACAACATTTTCCCAGAAGACCCAGAGGTGAGGGATGATGTCTCTTATTCAGCACCTCATATCTTACTTCAAATTCTCTTAGGATTCACCTGCCTATGTCAGTTTGTAATAGCACATTTACCCAGGTATAGTTTGTTTACATTGTTTATTATTTGCATAATTCTGAGCAACTTTCCCAGACCCAGATTAAGCCTATATCTAGACTGAAAAGAATTTTTAGTGGTGATTGACCACAGAATTTATTCTAAATTTAATCCACATCTAGGGGAGCCAACAAATTTAATCAGCTTTACTAGGTATATGCAATGGCTTTTGCTATGAAGATGTTCACTTGAAAATTGATGTCTGCAATGTCAGACACATGTAAGCCACCACATTACAGTATGCTGGAGAACTGGGTTGCCCATAATATGGGTTAAAAACAGCATATCCCGAGCTGCAGTTAATCCCTTTGGCAGTGGAAGTGCTGTCATTTCCTGACAGCACTGATGCACAACAGGGAGTGAGAGCATTTCTTATTTGGCCGTGCCATCTGATATGCTGGAGCAAGACTCAATGTTCTAAATACTGCGATGTGTTTGTAACTCATATAAGATGCTGTTGGGTAGTATTGATTACTAAATGAATAGCAATATGATAGTCACAATGAACAAGTATGGTAAACAACGTATGTTTTTCTGACTTATGAAAGGCACTTTTGACTAGGACTGGGCATTTCCTTGTTGAGTAAGAGTGTGTGTGTGTGTGTGTGTGTGTGTGTGCGCACATGCATGGGTAGTCCTTGCACTAAGCAAAAAAGTTTCCTAATCTCCCCATCAGTAAAGGAATAAACAAAAACAAGATTTACAGGTGCTGATCATAATTAGAATATCATGAAAAAGTTGATTTATTTCAGCAATTCCATTCAAAAAGTGAAACTTCTATATTATATTCATTCATTACACACAGACTGATATATTTCAGATGTTTATTTCTTTTAATTTTGATGGTTATAACTGACAATTAATGAAAATCCCAAATTCAGTATCTCAGAAAATTTGAATATTAAGACCAATACAAAAAGGATTTTTAGAAATGTTGGTCAATTGAAAAGTATGAATATGAAAAGTATAAGCATGTACAGCACTCAATATTTAGTTGGGGCCCCTTTGGCCTGGATTACTGCAGCAATACTGCATGGCATGGAGTTGATCAGTCTGTGGCACTGCTCAGGTGTTATCAGAGTCCAGGTTGCTCTGATAGTGGCCTTCAGCTCTTCTGAATTGTTGGGTCTGGCGTATCGCATCTTCCTCTTCACAATAC